>JANHGB010016928.1:0-27913 GCA_026283785.1 Coracopsis vasa
AAGTAAACAGCAGATACAGTAAAAACTAGATTTTTCTTTTTGGGACCCTCATTTATACTAGATAATTTGCAATTAATACCTTATGAAAATTGCCTGTTTTGTATGCATGAGCAGACAAAAAGCTTCCTAAGAGCATCATTGTTTCCTTAACGAAAGATACAATGCCAGTGACATTATCGGTATTATACACTTGAACCACAGTTGGTGGAGACGACATCTTCTATGGTGTGCTGTCATGCATTTAGGACTAAATCTTATTGCAGCAAGTGGATGTTTTGCCACTGAATTCAAAAGGATACAGATTTGGCCCTCATTACTTGCCTCCATTTCTCCATCTAATTAAAGCATTTGAATGCTGACAGGTCACTGAATGAATGCCCAATTAATTACTGATTTGTTCATCATAGCCACAGCCTGAATGCTATGAGTTTATACTGTAGACTCAAAATGACTCCTCCTTGGATTTGAGCTGTGCTCTAAATAATCAGACATTTTTGCATGGCACAAAAGAAAAACCCAAATACATGAATTTTAAAAAGTATGTTAAATTTATGCATTCAATATGTATTTGGGATATCAGAGGAAGTTTTCCTATTGCATATGCCGCATACATATAAGTGTTAAATATGAAGTGCATACTGTATAGTACATTGACTTTTCTGTCAGTTAAATTAACAAATATGCAAATTATAAAAGATGTCAGAACAGTAAAAAAAATCTGCTAACCAAAGTAAAAAGTAATGATAATGATGATAAATAAGGAAAAACAAAAGTAAGTATTGTATGAGGTGGATTTTCACCCAGCTGTGCATTGCAATAAAGGAGTTATGAAACAGGGCTACCCTATTAGCTGACAATCTCAAAGAGGTTCAGAAAGCAATTTTTAAATTTTGAAAGTCATTTTTGTGACAATGTGCTTTCTTTCTTTCTGTAGTTTGGAAGCCCTTTATGAATGCACCCTCTCATCAAGAGAGCAGGGTGCTGAAAGAAAAATCGATTTTGTTCAGGATTTCAGCATTTTGAAATGTGGATTTCTTCTTATCAGGAACAACTACCAGCAAACAAACCAACAAGACGATTCTTCACAAGGCAACTCTTACCCAAAGCTATCCTCCTAGAGGTCTCCCTAACAGCATGAACAGGAAAGCTCTGAGGTCCCTGAAGCAATCTGCTTAAAGAGCTGCCCTGTATCATAGACTTTGAGTAGCAAACATCTCCCATCACATCTTCCAAAAAGCTGGGCAGATGACCTTGCAGAGTAGAGGGAGAACAAGGGTCATCTGGAATTGTTCCAGCCACCTCTAATCACTGGGTTTCACCATCTCAAATGCAATTCAAAATATACACCTCCCAGCTTAGCAGAAACAACACTTCAGCTGGCATCATGACAGACACAGCTTACAACATAACTTAGGAGTTATGTTATAATGAAACTTAGGAGTTTCATTTACAAATTTATTTGTATGATGAATCCATGTCAAGATGCCTTTAGATATTTATACGTGTAGCTATCGTGTCATCCTTGTTACATAATTTCAAGACATTGACTACTGTGAGCATTATGTATGTGAATGCAACACTGACCTTGGTGCTTGTTCTACAGATTGCAAGTTAACAATCCCCATTTAGAAGCAGAAACTGGATAAAACCTGGGGCTAAATTGTTATAAGATTCCAACTTTCTCATTTTAGCATTATCTTTAACTTCAACATCAACAGCAAAACATTCTTTGTGTCTTCTTAGGGACTTTCTCAAACTATAACAATATAACAAGCTAACCACCAATAATGGTGTATTATATATGGATGTGCATACTGTCACCACCCAATCTCCCCCTCTCATGTCTTTACTTTTCAAGGAAGTTTAATTATCATATAGTGAAACTTTGCTCTGGAAGAAAAGCTGTCTAAACTTTCTCTCAGGCAGCCTATGTGGTCAGTCCCTGCATGTAAAATCATGGCAACCATTTGGGTGTCATTCAAAATACCTTCCCTGTTCTTTCACTCTCCATAATATCCATCACCTTATGCATGGTCCTTCTAATCAGATTCCCTGTGGTTCTATCGTTTATGGTCAGTATGAACATAATGCTAGCTCATCTCCAGCAATCCCTGACAATTAAGTCTTCTATCTCATGTGATGAATGGCTTAATTTTTCTTCCTTATATCCCAAGGAAAAATATATAGTGCCTGTGGTGCTGCTTGCAGAAATGGTTTGGAGTAGTTTACAGTCCTCCAAAAGATCTAAGAACAACATTTAATACAATATGTCTTAAAATAAAATTCAAAATATTACCTTATTCATGTTGAAGAGCACAAACAAAATGAAGTACACGATGTACACAGTGGAGAATTTCTATCAGCCATATTAATTCATTGTCTAAACAGTGTGCGAGAGCTGTGAGAACTCAACTACTTCATAGTCATGACTAACAGCTGAGTAATAAAAACATCCTGAGCCAGAGTGAATTGTAGGCAGATTGACCCTTAGTATTCTTGTAGCTTTTAGAGCCTGTGTATACATTTTTTCCTCTTTTCCCACTACTTCTGCAGCTAAGAAACAAAGCAAGTGTCAGATTCCAACACAGGTCAGAGACCTCAGCCATTATGTAGGTACAGCTTCGTTACGTAAATTTGTGTAAGTGAAGACTCTAGCACTCCTATGGCTTCTAGTTCCCTGTTTTTTTCTGAAATGGTTCAATGTGAACAAAACAGCAAGGCGAATAAAGTGATTTCCAGTGGCCATACAAGTTACTAATAGCTAATATGGGTTTTAGAAATGGTAGAAGACCTTGTATTGCTCCAGTGTCCCCAAAGTGCCTATTTCTTTTATGAAATGATTTTCCTTTCACCTCCACATACAAGGAATACAGTTTCCTCTAGACAGCAAAAAAATGGCAGGTCAGACCTAAAAAACAAAAGCAGATTTCAGAGTACTCTCCTTCAAAACAAGAGCTTTAGCAGTTTCTCTGTTCATGAACACTTCAGGAAGTCTGGATAGTAATAGATTATATTTATTAATGTTCATTTATTTATAATATTTATTATAATATTTATAAAATTCATAACTATAATATTTACAATATAAACTGTAACATTTATTACATTTCAGTAAAATAGCAGTTTAGCTGAAGTCTTACTAAATAAAGATCTTTTTCAGCTGTGAAAATATGGATTGGTTGGATGACATATACCCACTTTTTATCTTTGCCCAAAAGTCATAGTGAATATGGAATATTTAGTTTTGATCAGGTCTGCTTAATATTCTCTAATATAATTCTTCCTTCTTGTTCAACCCAACATTAGATGACCAAGTATCTAGCTACTGTGGAAGACTCTTCAAACAGAATTGCAAAAGGAACCCTGCAAAAATAAAGAAAAAAATCCTGATTTTACTTCATTTCCTAACTAGTTTTACAGACTCTGTAAATTCAGAGACTTTGGAAATGTTTCAGCTACTCTTCCCAAATGTCAAGATACTTATCCAAATTTTTTTGTTTGTTCATGTTAAATGTGAAAGAGAGATTTCCTACATTTATAAGTCTGTAATCACTCTATGTTGTTTCTTAACACTGTAACCATTTCTTTATTATACCTGAAGTAGTAGAGTACTCTGTGTCTAAGTACACATAAGTATGACTCTTACAAAGTACAATTTAGGTCACTTAGAAAATTCCAGAATATTTCAGTGTTTTTTTATACTTAACAGCAGTGGTAAAAACACTTTCGGATCCACAAGGAAAAGAATTATGGAAAATATTATTGTGTATTTATATAAATCACCCATAGAGCTTCAAATTAATATTGTATTCAGTGGTGGGAATTCTGGCTTTAAACAAGGAAAATGAGAAGGAAAATGAAAACAGAATAGTAACAGAATGTGAAAAAGGATTAGATGTAGAGATAATATCTGCCTTGTAGAAGAGAGACCATCTAAAAAGTACACAAATAATGAATGGTATACATGGGACAGGAAACTTTTATTTATATTGTTTGATCATAGCACAAAGGAGATATTCAATGAAACTTAAAAATGGTAATACTAGGCTATTAGAAAAGTTGTGTTTTTAATACAAGGTACCATTAATTTGGGAACCTGATTATCATGAGGTATTACTGAAAAGTTCAGAACGGAAGTACTGAAAATGAAGAATAGGATAATGGAAAGGGACTGGGCTCCTTAAGCATCAAATAAACAACTTTTTGGCAAATACACTTTAAAAGGAAATACTTGTCTCAGGAAGGATTTTCCCATATTTGCTCATCATAGGCAGTACTCCTGCAGCTTCTTTAAAGCCAGCTACTAAAACCAATACATGAAAAGATCTTGTTTTAGTTTGTCTCCAATATGGTAATTCCTGTGAGCCCTTATTTCCTTAGTGTAATGAATCTTTCCAACACAGTGGATTAAACTGAAAACTTGATCAAATTGATGTAACATTTGCTCATTAAAATTGACTCAGTTTTCATGAAATGAGAATGGGAGAAATACACTTTCTTCTTGGAAACAACTGCCATACGATTTATCTGTTTGAAAGTAAGGGAAGAAAACTGGAACTAGATGGAAACTAGCTGATATTATTGACATGTAGTTGCTTCCAAACAGTGCTTGATTCAGCTCTGTACCCTTCAAACAAGTTTCTTGAAGATCACATATCACCCCCCAGAAAAAGGCTGTTGATTTTTATCTACACCCCACTGACTCCTACACTGATCTATGCTTATTTTCCAAAACTTTAAGTGTGAATTCTCTTGAGTTAGTGAATATTTACAGGTAGCAGGGAAGTCATGGAGGGCAGAGAGAAGTTAAGGTTTCTATTCACTATGGACTACTATGGACTTTGTAGACTGTTACTTCTTGGGCGTGACATTTTTCTGTTGGAGTTTTAATCATTAATGTAAACTAATTTATACATATTTAGAAATACATCCATTTAACCGTTCACATCTTCCATATATACCTATGCAGAATGAGTTCATAGGACAGCAGAAGTCATGGAAAGTAGCCTGAATAGCCTGAAGTATATATGCTAAAATATTGAAAGGACACAAGATGCAGTGTTTCTCCTCACAAACTGAAAAGTATTTTCAGAAATAATTTACTTTTGGTTGAGTCCTGTTGATCCTCTGATAATCACAGATTTCTCTGTCACATTTTCATAAATCACTGAAAAGTTTCTCCTATTTCACAGGATCATAGGATCAAACTAATTGAGGTTGTAAGGGAGATCTCTTGTCGAACCTGCTTCTGCCATCTCATCTTCTGGCTGGACAAGCCCAGCTTCTTCATGCTTTCCACATTTGACGGTGTTCCAGACACCAGCCATGTTGGTGGTCATCCACCAGGTTTGCCTCATCTTGTTGATGTCTTTCCTGTATTGGAGGGTGGGGAGCAAAACTTTATGCAGTATTTTAAATGTGGTCTAGCAAGTATCGTATTGGGAGGATGATAATTTCTCTCAATCTACTGGCTGCGCTCCTGCTCATATAGCCCAGCATGTTTTTGATCATCTTTGCTTCCAGACCACACTGCAATCTCTTATGCAGTTCACTGTCCACTGAGACCTGCAGGGATTTTTCCACAGAGCTCCTCCCTGGGCTTTTCCTTCCTAAGGGCAGGACTTGGCAGTTGTTCCTCTTGAATTTTTTGTAGTTGCTGTTGGTCCTTTCTTCCAGCCTACCTAATTAACTCTGAATGGCAGCCCTGCTCTTGAGGGTTCTCCCAACTTAGTCTAATCTTCAAAACTGATTAGGATGAACTCTACCACCTCCTTCAGGTCACTGGTAAAACTGTTAAATAAGGCAGATCCTAATTTACACGACTGCATTACTCCACTTGTAACAAGTCTCCAGGTGGACTAGAAGTAGGTGACCAATTAAGCACTACCCTCTAAGCCGAGCCATGCACCCATTTTTTTTACCTGTCTGGTTGTCCAAATATGTGGACCATACTGTCCTTACTTAGACACAAAAGTACAGTGGGACATCATGTGAGAAGCCTTGCAAAGCAAAGTAAACAATATCGTGCCTTTCCCTTCATGTACAAATCCAGTAATTTAATGAGAGAAGGTAATCAGGTTGGTCGTGTTCCCATCATGTGATTCTGCCTACTACTTCCTCTAAGAAGGGTATTCTTCTTTTCTGAAGTCCAGGGTCTATATTCTACTACTCTCCTTCTTTGCTTACGTTTGGACCTTAGGCCCCACAATTTCATGGTCATTACAGTGAAGGCTGCTGTTGATTGTCATGTCCCTAAGAAGTTCTTTGCTGTGAAGAGCAGATCTAGCTGCAATTTAAAAGATCCAGTCATGACCAGTGACAAGAATTATTACTCATGATATTTTATGTTACAATCTTATATAAATGCCAATTAACCAGTATTCCCAAAATTCCCAAGACAGGCCCAGTCTTCTCACTGGAAGAAGATTAGAGCCTGGCATGAAAATACCCTAATGCTAACATTGTTGGAAATTCACACCCCTTTCTCTTCTCCCCAGTCTTAAAAATACACAGAAAAATGACAAATGAAAAAATTAAATGGGGATTTACTTGATTGTTAAGATAATTTTTATTCTCTAAACATTTTTTTTTCTTGCATGTATAAATTTAGGAAAAAAGTCTAAGAAAGCTTTGGAAAACTTTTGCATCCACTGGCATTCTAGTTGAAGTTAGAGTAAATCAGTATTATTTTGTGACCTTTTATTTTTTTCTGACTAATTTCCTCACTTCTCAGCAGGTGAAACCTGCTGCAAGTTAGAGACTTACAGTGTTCAGCATCCATTCTGATGCAAACCGAAAAAGGCAAGTCTCTTGCTGGCTGGGGACAATGAAGTCATTAATCAAAATCACTCTCCATCTCCTCTGATGATGGGGGAAAAAAAAAAGCCTGTCTACTATCAGGGTGCAAAACTAAACTAGAATCACTGGGCTATGGCTTCAGAAAAGGAGGTAATATGGAACAAGTTCTATGGAAAATGACAGGAGGGGAAGCACGTCTCCAAACCTCTGGATCCTGGGGCTGACCTTTGGGTTTCATGGTAATTTAAAGTAGTTTCAAGGCTGCCTTGAGGTATTGCTGATTCTTAAGAGCCGCAAGAAGTCCTTCTGATGACGGTAGGTAATACCTGGGGCACAGAAACTTGCAGTATGTTCCTCTCCAGTAGTCATACAGTACAAACATTTTTAAAGTGGAACTTGCAGTGAGGGAAAGGGAAAAAGCCATTACTGCAGGATTTCTGTATGTCAGAGAAATCCTCAAAGAGGTGCCTAAGCTGACTTTAAGGCTGCTTTGTGCTGCTACTATTGCACAGAACAGGAAGAATTTCCCCATGGATCTGTCTTATAAATATTCTGAAGAGATAATCTTGAATTCTTCAAAATGTTTTAAAGTGGAAATATCGTAAAAGACATGTGAAATTCTACACACGTTATTGGTCCAGCCTAGGACTGGTCAATGGCATCTTACAGCTGAATATATCGGAAAATGCCAGTGAGACTCATAGCTAGTGATCAATAGCCAGTAACTGAGACTCTACATAGAATATCCCTATCAGGAATATATCTATGCAGGAATCATCTGCATGCAAGTAGCATACGGAAAGAAGAAAACTAATAAAGAGGTTTAGATGCATTACCCCTTCCTCCCCTGCTCTCTGATTTAAACCAAACTCCTTACAGTTTTCCATGTAAGTCAAAACACTAATTTATCCAGATGCAGGCTTTTGTCATGTTTTCTATCTGCTGGCCAGTTGTAAATAGGAAATCTAGAGTAATACAAAGCTTGCTGGACAGTCTCACCAACTTTTGCAGAACTTAAGCTTTCTTTGATTAAATAAACAAATACAAAACCAAACAACTCCTTTCTAATCTCCAGAAAGCAAAGTCTTCCAAAAGAACTGTGGATTGGCAGACTGCTGAGAACTTATTCTGCCACAGTGTTAGCTCTGGAGTATGATGACAGTTTTAATGCCAATGTTATGAATTATTTTAGGACTAATTCCTTTAATGGGGGCTTGGGTAGGGGGTGAAATGTCAAAAATATATGAAGTCTTTTACAGTATTGCTGGAAGAAGGCTCTATCTATATTTTCCAGCCTATATTCTGATTCATGTATAAATGGTTAATTCATAAAATGATATATGTCTTATCAAACAACAAAATAACATGCTCAGCTTGACAAGGCCAAAGGAAAAAATGACAAATATGTACATGAAACCAGAAGTATTCTCCAAAAGGGCAGTAAATTCTCAGTGGATTACTCCATAGCGGAGCTATACTAAAACAAAAACAATGCATCAAATCCAGTTTTGGGAATGAGTCCTGAAATGCACTGATCTCACTGAAGCCATTGGGATATGCAAGGGCCCACCACCTCTTAAGATCTGGCCTTGAATTTCAAATCAAGTCTTTCATTTTACTTGCAAGTGCTAATGCCAAAAAAACCAAGCAAAAAGGAAAATGATGTTTCAGTCCCTCAGGCTTTTCTTAAAGAGATTACCTCAGGCTTGACATTTTTATCCTTGGGATAGGATATCAGGGCCTGTAAGAAAAGTTAAATCTGATCCAAAATACTCAATTAATTATAAAGGTAAATTATGAACACAATAGTTTAGGCGATTATTGATGACTCCTCTGAAAATTAGCATGTTGAGCAATCAATTATATGTTTAAACGGCCATGTCTCCCTTACATCTTTTAGGTCAGAACTTTAACCTATGGTTTAAAGATCATATCAAAGGATTTAAGTAAGTGGCTGAAAACACACATTGCTTTAAACTCTACCTCTCAATCTTCAGCTTATGATTTTTTGACTCGATGATTTGATAGTTTTTGAAGTATATGAACTATCTTGTTCTCACGTTTTCATGTGGCTAGTCTGCATCTGGTTTCTGATTTTTTGTTTCCTGTAAATGTATTTTCTTATATATGCTATCTTGTTTGAACAAAAGAACATTAGAAAAAACATGAAAAATAACATGGCTATTGATATTGTATAATACACAAATGCTTCCCCAAGTTAATCAGGGTAGTGAAAAAAAACTTCAGCTGTGAAGAACTGCAGAAGTATCGTACAAGGCTAAGTGATAACACCATGGATGAACTTCAGAACAGAAGAATTGGAAGTGATGCACTTGGGATTAACAAACAGAAATTTATATACGCAGTACCAGGTGCTGAACTGTTACTTCCCAGCAATGAGATCCTGGAGTTATAACAGTGAAAATGACAGTTCAGTACCCAATTGTGATCAATAAAGGAAACTAAGTGTTCACATCTATGAGGAGATGTGAACAGGAACAATACCATGAACATAATTTTGCTGCTAGGTGATCCTATGGTTCACCTGCATCTTGAACAGTGTATGTATTTCTGGTCCCTCCACTTCAACAAAGATGTAGCAAAGCTGTAAAAGATCCAGAGAAAGGATGACTCTGAGAATGGCCATGGTTATGGAACAGCTTCTGTATGAGAAATGATTAATTAGCCTGACATTCTTCAGCCTGAAAAGGAATTGCTTGGTTGAGGGATACTACAGCAGCCGATAGAATAATGAATGACGGAGAGTAAGTACTAGGGAATGATCCTTCATTGTGTTTTCAAATACAACAAGTAGGAGACATTAAATAAAATAACCAGATGGCAGGTTCACAGTGCCAAAATGAGATGGTTCTTTAGGCTGGATAGACTTCATCTGTGAAACTCCTTGCAAGATTCCTGGATTCCAGGAGTTTTATGTGAGTTTAAAAAGCAGCAGCAATGTGCATTGAAGATGAATCCATAACAGATTATCAAACAAAATGATCCCACCTCAAAGCTACAAACTGTTGGAGATCACAAGGGTTAGTCTATATACTGTCCCAATATCCATCCCTGGCTGCCTTTGCCTTTGTGAAGGGTATCGAGAGTGTTAGTACAGATGGCTTTTGGCTGGACATAGTGGGGACATACTAACATTTTAAAGAATTAATGCATGGATGCAAATGATAATAAAAATATATTTTGACAGGTTTTTAGAGATGTGTTTTGAACATCAGTTTCACTAAACCTTTCTATTCATGCTGCCAATGATCCTATGACAGCAAGGTTAAATAACCAATTTAGTCGTGCCTTTGCTTTCTAGCCAATTTTTGATCCACTTAAAGGCTTACATCTCACTACCTGGTTAACAAGTTTACTTAATACCTTCTCACAGAGTGACTTTATCAAAAGCCTCCTGAAAGGCTAAACACATTGCATCCAAAAAATCTCTGCACAGCATAAACAAGTATAAATAAATTCATTGTTTTAGAGAGATAAGTCAGCAGTAATTCACAACTTTAATTGGCAAAAGCTATTATAAACAAAGATTTATATCAGGGGGTTGTTATAATTCAAGTTTATGCAGTATTTCCTTTAGATTTTTCCACTTCTAAGTTCAGCAGGGCATCTTTGGGGCATCTTAGCTATCATTGCTTGCTTCCTCGGACACAAGGAGAGCAGGTCTTCCTTGTGCCAGCTTGGTGAAAGCTGCGTGATTATTTTGTCCTACACTGTGTGACTGCTGCTTCAAAACTGTGGGCAACATCATGTGAGAAGACAAACCTGGTATGTTTATACCCAGCTTCAGAGCTGAATGCTCATAAATTCACATGCCAGTAAATATGCAACAATAAATCTGACCTTTCTGAGCCAGGAAGCTATAAAATTCTGTAAAAAGGCAACAGGAATCTTTGTTGCAGCTGATTGCGACAGCACAGAGATTATCTTGGTATTTTCTGTATATATGTGCAAGCAATACTGAGCTAGCCCATTGAGGGAGATCTGATTGTAAGGTAAGCTAATTGATTGGGGTGTGATATAAGAGATAAGTAAATGGGAAGAACTGAGGATCAAACATAGACAGGGGATACTTTTGTTCTTAATTTCTGTGTACAATTTTTGGACTAAAATAAAAAAAGGAAACAAACATACCATTTTCTCCATTTAGCACTTTCCTTCTGACCTATTTTTTACACAAATCCTTTAAAACTATAGCAGCATAGTTAAAAATAATTTTCTTAGCCACAAGTACAAAAAGAGATTAATTACTTGCATCACAATAAATAATCCCTAACGCAAACAGCAACAACAAGACACCTCCTCCCTCCCTCAGTGGTCATTAGGAACAGGCTTGTTATGATATAGTCTGTTAATTTGGGGATTTCATGGGACAAAAAGTCAAAGCCGTGTCATTGCTGTTAAGCTGCCCCAGAGAGGATTGCCAACACAATTCACAGTGCAAGGGGGACCAGGAGCATCCTGGGATACTCAGAAAACAATTTTTCAGCTGCAATCATAGACAACCTGACAAAATTACCACAAAGCTGGGAGGAAACCCAGTCCTTAAATAAGAGCTGTATCGCTGCTGAACACGTGATACCTCTTGGCCTCCCTAGAGATATCTACAGATTTGGCCCAGGCCATGGTGGGTGACATAGGGTTTTGGGAAGAACCTGTCTTCCTGGCTTCATCTTGCAACATCACAGGGTTTTTCTAGGGTGAGGTGGCATGGCTGGGGCTGCTGGCAGAGCTGGTCAAGCCTGAGGTGGCCAAGCTGCTGGGATGCATTTGTCCCTTACAGCATCCACACCGCTAAAGTCCCATTTCTATGACAAATGTAAACTGGGTTCCTCTAAGCGTCAGCCTCATTAGCAGGTGTATGCTGACAGACACATGATGTTTAGCAGCTCTGTTTTTTGTCTTTGCCCCTGCAGCAACGTCTAGATTTGTCACTGTGACCAGGGAGGGAATAGGCAGTAAAATGGCTCTAATCTGATCTCAAACGGAGTGGGATGGAGTGTGACAACTTTCTGGCACCCAATTGCCAAAAGCAGGGTCATATTAACTGCAATCCTGCCACTCCATGGGCCTGCTGGAGGTTTGCAAGCTGCTGAATTGATCCATGGAGCAGATTTTATAAGCCCCACATGCTTTCTCAGCAGGAGTGAGCAAGACACTGACAACAGCTGGGTAAGCCCAAAGGGTGATAAACAACTTTCTCTCTACCTCTGTATAGAGGTTTGTTATGCCCAGCTGTCCCTGTGCCTGGGAAAATGGGGAAAAATGTGTGTGTCCCAAAGTAGAGCAATCCCAAAATAGCTCTGCAATCTATATCACTAAAAAGGAGAGAGTAACTTGCAAGATTTATGCTGTATAAACCAACCACCCCCATATGGTCTATCTTTATGAAGGATGGTCTACAGTGCATCAATACACAATGCTGACTCACAAGTGACTGAGGAAGGATAAGATTTTGGAGCCTCGGACAAGCCAGTGGGAAGCTGTTTAAGCTAGTGGGAATCTTCTGAGTACTTTAAAAACAAACCTTCAACAGTCTTTATTTCCAAGTCTGAATTGGTTGTTCCAATCAGTTCTGAGTTTTTAATCCTGTCATTTAAATAATGTGGATTGATGAAAAACTGCATGGCTTGTATTTTTAAAACTCTTACGGAAAAATCTTCCAAAACCAGTAGCTGATATGATCCAACACATAGAAAAAAGAAACCGAACAAACAAACAAATGAGCTAAGAAGAAGATAAAACTGCTAAATTGTGGATGACTCATGACCTTGCTCTTTTTCCACCCTAACCCTGAACTTTTTAGGTAAAACCTACTGTGATTGTCATACTGTTTAAAAAAAATATATTTAAATATAAAATATTTAATATATTTTGTTTAAAAAAGATGCTGGAATAGAATCTAATTGATTGATATTTTCTGGGGTTGGTTGACAGAGTCCCAATGTTAATTCTAAGTGCTGATTTATGATGCTAGAATTCAATCTTCTTATAAGATAGGATTGCAGTCACTGGAGATGTAAAAACCTTATACATTTACTTCACTGATGGGTAAAGTTCAGCAGCTAAGAACACAAAAAATATATACAAAAAATTTTCATTTTTTTCTGGCTTATTCTCCTTTTTTGCATTGTATCCTGTATTATTTTCTGTTTTTATATGGTTCTTTCCTGTCAATATTCTTTCTTGGTTGTTTTGGTTGCTAAATTGGACATGAAAGAGAGGGGGAGAAATGGGAGATATTTCAAAACATAATCCTCATGAAATATGTATTAAGAAAATTAGAAAGATCATGACACATAGTCCTTTTTGATAGACACAGTTAAGGATGAAGAAGAAGAAAGCTAACTGCCATGAGAAAAAAACATGAGCATGTCCCTGAGATACTTCAGGCCTGCTTGAGTACCTTATCATTAACATTGGCTGGACAGAAAAGCTATCTTCACTGCTTTGCTTTTTGCCCATATGTAGAATTCCTCTAGAAGAGCATCTGTTAGCTACCACTCCCTTCAGAATAGAAGTGATCAGTGCTTTGTCCTTTAGTGGTTTCTTTCACAGAGGAAGAACTGACATTAGTTGACATTTTTTAAAGTATTCCTTCCTGATTTTCAGAGTCATGTCAGTAACATGTCTATTACTCTAATATAGACATTAATTTCAACATAA
Source organism: Coracopsis vasa (assembly GCA_026283785.1). Classification (NCBI taxonomy): domain Eukaryota; kingdom Metazoa; phylum Chordata; class Aves; order Psittaciformes; family Psittacidae; genus Coracopsis; species Coracopsis vasa. Next base: position 13,483 of record JANHGB010016928.1, read on the forward strand.
ACAGAAAGAGTGGATTAGTTTATGTAATTTAATATAATTAATAGAAAATACAATAATGACAAAGGGTAAACAAGATTTCAGTCAAAAAACTGAAATACGTGATAATTCTTGAAAAGACAAAGTATCTAGATTGTGTATATAAAATTGTTTTTAGAGCACTGGCTTTGTTCAAATATCCAGCATGCTGAACTAGCAAGTAATTTATACCAGCTATGAGAAAAATAAAAAGTTTCTTCAAATAAACAACAGCATTTCAGTACCTCCACTTTCTGAAATCACAATTTAAAAAAAAATCTTTTTTAAATGAAAGAGAAATACTGAAAACATTTTTATTTTGAAATTGCAAATTATTTAATTTCATAGGAAGACAAAAGTAGCCTTGCTTAGCTGGACCAAAGCTTCATTGAATCAAGTACTATTTTTCTTAAAGTGACCCAACATGTATTATTGGAGCAAACTTTAAGTGCAGCATGATCATATCAAAAGCTGAACAATGAACAGGGTATAGATACAGCACTGTCTAAAACACTGATGGATTTATCATCCATTAATTTCTCTAATATTATTTTAGATGCTTTTTTTTTTCCTGGTCTCCCACCGTCTTCTGCTAATGAATTCCATTATTTATTCATTTGGGAAGAAAAAATAATACTTTCTTATCTATTTTATATCTGGCATTCAATATTTTCAATGGGTGATCACTTGTTCTCCAGTTATAAAATTTCCTACTCCCTTTTCTACATGGACTTCTAGATGGTAGTCATATTCCCACATTGCTAAAGGTTTTCAAGCTATACAGCCCTGCCTTGTACAGAAACTGCCACATCCTACTAAACTCTCTTAATTTGCTCCTCCCTTCCACTCTTTTCCTAAATTTCCTATAATCTCGTAGTAAGATAAATTGATGCAATATTCAGGATCAGATTTATTTGCCTTTCTGGCTTCTTCTCATCACTGAACTAAAGTTTGCAGAGAACCATCCTCACTTCCAAAATCTTTCCTGAGTGACAGTAGTTTACAGTCCGTTATTCCATGTCACATGTACACTACTATGTGACCATTTACTGAATTTCATTTACCATCGACATGTGAAGATCTTCTGAAATACTCTGTCATTAGTATCAGTTTTGAGTGTCTTTGAGTTATCCTATCTATCTCATGTGCTTTGCCACCTGATTGCACTCTGTTTGAGGTCATTTATTAACACCCTGGACATTACTCATGCCAAGGGCCCTGGAGAACTCTGCTATTAATATCTTTCCATTGTGAAAACTGACAATTTATTCCTATCTACTTTTTCTTCTTTTTTAATCAATTATTAATCTATGAAACGGCCTTCTGTCTTATCCAAGACAGCTAAATTTCTTTAGAAATATCTTCTAAGGGATTTTCTTGAATGCTTTTTTCAAAACATAGCTACAGTCATTGGGACAACATTGGCCATAATCTTTGTGACTCTTCAAAGAATTTTCATTGATCTGCAAGATCAGATTTCCTTTCACAGAGGCTAGTTGTTTCTTCCCTGGAATATATCACGTTTATCTAGATATTTATTAATTCCTTCACTCATTATAATTTCTTGTGTTTACCTGTTATGGAAGTCAGACTCAGTGGTCTGTAGCTCCCTGGATTGTTTGTGAAGCCTTTTTCAAAGACTGGGGACTCATTAACTGATTTCTACTTCCCTAGCATTGAGACTCATAAAGCAATGCCTCACATACACCTCAGTTAATAGTTCACTAGTTTCATGTCGGTGTTTCTTCAGGACTCCTGGGAGAACATTGCCAAAGCCTTTGAATTGTATAACAGCAACTTCTGAGATAAAAAATGTTTCATAATTTTAAGTGACTCAATACGGAGCAGCCTGGGTGCAGCCAGACCTGCACTTTTGATATGCTACATGGTATTCCTGGCAATATGATATGTGATGGAGTGTAGTTTCCACTTTTTAGCCTAAAAGCGTGTCTCTTGGAAGTAATAGCTCCCACCTCACAGAGAACAGTAGTTGTCATTTATACTTAATTGTTAAGCAACAAGATTTCTTATGATATGCATCATACAAATACATCTGCAGGCATTTACTTAATATATCTTTTTTATTGGTGAGAAAGTAAGAAAAATGTGGTAGAGTAACCTTCCCTATCCTAAGTCGCATTGTTGTTCTAGTAAGGTTGTTTTCAAAAACGTATCTTTTTTAGCTTTTGTAAAACTCCTGTTTTGTTTATTCGATTTCACAAATCAAAGGCTGCAAACCTTTATGTCAGTCTTTGAGGATACTAGAGATAAATGCTGAATGCACAGAGAATATGCAGTAGCCTGCTTCAGAAAACAGAAGACAAATCCCTGGTGGTGGTCACTGCAGAAGTGTGGAAGGAAAAGAGGATGGTTGAGAAAATTGAGAGGGCAACAGGGAGAAATGACCACCATTGTCACAAGAAGCAAAATAAAAGATGAAAGGTTTTCAGCTAACAATATGTTTAATATATATTTGTTTACTCTTCAAAACAGGCTGCATGTATATTTGCAGGGAACAATGCATTGCAGTATGAAAAATTAATATAAAACTACATTTAAATAACTGATGTGGACCCAGGAGGAATGTGGTTCCCTTGTTAAAGTAAGTTCATTAGCATAAGAAGCACAAATATGAAGGGCAGAAAGTGAGGAGGGTTCCCATGTTAATAAATATTTACTTCATGATTTCTGAATGACAGAAATCAACAAAAGCTAGGAAAGAGAAATTTCCAGCAAGCATTCTAACCTTAACTAGGAAATGAAATCAGAAGCTTGAACTCAAATTTTGAGTTCCTCTTTTTTTTTTTTTTTTCTTAACATGAGTCACAAGATATAAATTCTCCCTGGTTTTCACTTCAAAGTTTGATTATGCAAGTAAATAAGAATGGGTCCAGCCATGTAGTCTTACTTTGCTTACATTGAGGTTAGAGTTTCTACTTGTTTCTTCTATATTTTTTTCCCACAAATAAAGAAAAAAGTGGAAAATCTGTTTTCAGTAACACTATCTTATATTTTTAAGGTACCTTTTATTCAAAAAGATCCCAGATGTTTTCGATGAGAAGATGAACCATTTCATCTGCTCCTGAAGTACGGTGAGCTGTCAAATACACAAAACTATAGAACTCTGGGAAATATCGAAAATATTTAAAATTAGATAGGTGAAAGACAGATATCAAGGTGGGAGAGCTTCAGAATAAACTTTTTTCTTTTACAAACAAATTTGCAAGTGGTTAAACCTGTGATTTATGGTTGTCACCACTGGCACGTTGTCACAAACACTGGCCGAAAGAAATATGAAGAAGTAAGCTCCAGCTATGAAATAATCAAACCAAAACCATCAGCCTTTTTGTTGGAAGCATTCTCCATAGGACTGATATAGTTATCTCTTGAATTGCTTAGGAGCTCTAATGACAACACGTTCAAACGTTGCTGGATGCTAGCTCTATATTGCTAGAGAGAGGGGAAACCTCATTAGTTACTTTCCCTGAGACACCAGTCCTGCAAAAGTACACATTATACTATGAAGATAGCAGGGATTTGTTTCTGCAGTGTTGTGTAGGTGTTGGTACTGGGCACACAACTCACATCATGTTTCCACCCTTTTTGGCTGATGAGTGAAATCTCTGACTGAGGGCAGATTGTATGCTCAGCCAAACAGGGGTTTTTCCCTCTCAATCAGCAGCCGCCAAGCTGACAATTGCTGGCTTACTTAGGGAGGCATCAGTTAGCTCCCAGCCACCCCCACAAGAGAAAACGGATGCACGTGTGTGCTACCACGGCCTTACACCTTTTCAAAGAGTCTCTCTGAGCAGAGCCACAGCTGGTTTGTGCAGGCAGGCTGGAAGGAATGAGCCAAACCCATGCTTTCTCAACTTTTCAGCACTTGCTCTGTATGAACTTGCATGTTGTAAATGAAGGGATGCCTCTTAACTCTTGAGCTAACTGCTGTGAGGAAATTTATTAAAATAACTTTAATAGAAAGTGGTAAAACACATTTTTTGAGCTGAAAAGTGGAGAATCAGAAATGTGGAGAATCAGAAACATGGAAAACCATGCAATATGATTAGTGGCTTTGTGAGCTTCTGCATACATGTTCAATAGGGAAATAGAAACTGGGTTTTCTTCTAAAATAAACATAAAACCTCTTCGAAGTACAGCTCTAAGACAGATTTTTTCTTTTAAAGCCTATTCCTTCGTAACTCCATTGAAGCCCAGCATCTGCTGTCTGTTTTTGCAGCCTACACTGACATAGTAATATCTAAGACCAGTTTCTGCTATCCAAATTTCCCTACCATCTGGGAGACTGTCACCTTTTGAGAGAGAGACAGTGTCTGCCTTTTGAAGCATTGCTGCTGCTTCTGGGATTCATAAACCCTTTGATGAAGGTGATCCTTGAGATGTGCTGGCAAAGCTGCCTCAGGCACCTATACACGTAAAGGGTGAGTTCCGGCTTGGTAGCCTCCTAGGTGGAATTTGCACGGAAAAAATAAAGCTCAGAATAAACATGTGGAGAAATTTTTGGATGCCATTACTTGCAGCTGCAGTCAACTTTAAAGCAACTTGAATGAGAGTGGGCTCCAATTCACATGCACGTTCCCTGAAATAAGAGGCTCTCGTTCCTATCACTGTGAGAAACATATGCTACCTTGGAAAGGTGAATACCCAGTCACACAAACCTTACTACAAGCATGTAAATTCTCAAACATGAGAAGCAAAACCAAAGCAGATTCACAGATTAACCCTAATCAAGGAAAAAGGGTATTATATACACCAAGGGCAAGTCCTAGTCAGGAATATAGCTATTATCCAGGAAAAAAGTCACCACATCTTTAAATAACTGTTCAAGGTAGATAAAGAGTTGGAGCTGTGCCAAGGTAAAAGTTGTAAAACTGGATTGATTTTTGCTACAGCTTGCTAAGGGCTCCCTAGAGCGAGGATGCGATGTTCAAATACAATAATTGATAGCCTGAAAAAATATTTCTGATAAGTGTGCAAATGCAACACAGAGCCATGTCTGAGATGAAGCAAGCTTTTGTGTCCCAGCTAACCTGAATACTGGGGTGACCCATATCTGACGTTTCCTTTCCTGACTGCAGCTGTATCCTTCAGCTGGAGAGAAAATGGGCCTGGGCTTTGAACAGGGCATTTTGTTAAATGCTGCTGTGGAAAAGTAATTACCCGGCAGCCAGACCAGTGCATATGAAGGGGAAGGGCTCTGGGGGAGGAGGGAATTCACATTCATTAATAACACCCCAGCAATCCCAAAGGGCAGAGGAGTTAGTGCTAATCTAACCTCTTTTCAGCCTTCACCTTGGTGTGATGACCACCTCAAGCACTGTGTATGTGTGTATAAATTGCTTAAGATTCAATTGAACACTAAGTTTTAAAAAGGATTTAAGTGAAAATTTTCAATAGCTTCTGAAAAGGGATAATTTATTAGCTCTGAGTAAATTAAAATCTCAAGCAGGGGTAAAGACTTTAGAGATTACTTTAATATATTTTACATGCTTTCAACAGAAATATTCGTTTAAATGGTCCAAAAATCAGCTAATTTTTTCCTATTTAGTAAATTACCTCCTAAGGCTGTAATGTTACAGATTACAATTGCTAAAAAAAAGTTATGCTTTATCAAAGATGAATAAACAGCACTCTTATAGGTTTAAATATAGCACTGTTTGTTTTTTTTTTTGTTTTTATAATTCAGGGTGATAAAATGCAGTGTTAAAATAATGCCAAGAAGGGAGTGTATCTTTTACATTCTTGTTAGGTCAGATGGTAATGTAACAGAATGTCATGGCTACATCTCCCATATACCATACTAGCAATTTAGAGTCTATTTTGTCTTTGAGATCAGACATATGATCAAATTACTCTGGTTAACTGTTGCCATACATCAGATGAGTCTCAATAACTGCCTGTGCAAATACTCTTAGCCCATGGCACAGTCAGAGCAATTTGGCTTAGGTTAGCCCCTTTTCACTGCAGGCTAACGTATGTCACATTATCCCGTATGCATAGTGGACAGTTACCACAATCTCGTTGATGTGCAGTAGCGTGCTGTGCTAAGGCTATTTGATTATGTCTGAGCCTTGAATTTGTCTACGAAACCACTGGTTTCCAGGTTTTAGGTCTCTTTGGGGAGGATGGCAGGAAAAACATTGGCTCTGAACAAAAGTCCGGAACATCCATCCTTTACACAGTCAACAGGCTGCCCTTCAGGTTGTTTCCTTTACAGCAAGAAGCTATACTGTCTTCTCAGCAGAGAAGCTGGCTTGGCTTTGGATGGCTTTAAAGCTATTAGCAGCTGGGAAGCCAATGACTGTATTTCAGAACTAGAAATCAGTTTACATAGGGAAAAGGCTTAGGTCTGGTTTAGAATTACAGCTCTTGAAAAGCACAGAACTCAGCTGTTATGTACATCACTGACTTAAAGATTGTTTCTGCTGCTGGTGAATATTGCTGTGGTAATAAATTTAGCAGTGCCAGAGGTGGTACTGGAACTTGACTGTCCATTTTGGAAGGTTTGGAAGGGTTTTGCCCTAAGCCAGATGGTAGTCTTCAAACTGCTCCTGGGCAGAGTTTAGGAATTAGCAGAGATTACAGAAAAGCTGGCAAGGGACTTTTTACAAGGGCATGTAGTGATAGGACAAGAGTTAATGGCTTTAAACTGAAAGAGGGTAGATTTAGATTAGATATAAGGAAGAAGTTCTTTACTGTGAGGGTGGTGAGGTTGCCCAGAGAAGCTGCAGCTGCCCTATCCCTGGCAGTATTTAAAGCCACGTTGAATGGGGCTTTGAGCAACCTGCTCTAGAGGAAGGTGCCCCTGCCCATGGCAGAGGGATTGGAACTAGGTAAGGTTTGAGATTCCTTACAACCCAAACAATTCTATGATTCTGTGATTCTATGAGGTGGTTTTTGAAACAGGTCCCTTGAGTCCTGGAACTAATGAAGTCTGGTTTCCTGTGAATTTGTTTACTGCTTGTTGTGTTTTGATTTCTAAAATGGTCAGATCTGACAGAAGTTTTTTACAGGTTTAGTCACTTATGACGTCACTCTCCACTGCAGGTGTTCCCATCTGAGAAGGTGCAGATATCCCTGCCTCAGCAGTTCCTTCATCTGTGCCTGTATCCCTATAAACGTTTAAGAACTAGAGTATCCCAGATCCCACCACTCAAGAGTTAGTGAGGTCAGAGTTTAGATAGAGGATGCAGACACGGAGGAATTATTTTACAGCCAAAACAATAATGATGAGAGTTCTTCAGACGTAAGAATTTCCATGCCGGGCTAGTCCAGCTCTGAGCTTACCTCAGTATCTTACTTCTGCTTACCAGTATCTTTTACTAGTACATCAGCACCTACTTAGTCAAACACTGAAGTCTTGTCAACAGGAAATTAATGTGCGAAACCACTAGTCTTATATCCTTTTCTTGAAAAAGCTCTTCTTTCTCTCATTGTCTCATATACTTAATGATTTCCACAAACATTTTGAATTTTTTCCCTTTTTTTGCTATGCTTTTTTTTTTTTTGTCTGAGAGAAAGAATGCCTCTTGAAAAGAAAATGGTTCCCCCAGTAATGCTATGCCACTGTCATATACTGACATTACAATAATTTCCATATTATTGTTTTCTTTTGCTCTTTGATGCCTTCTGGAATGCCAAACCTCTTTTTGCAAATAACTGCATCGCCACTTCTCCTTTTCAGAAGGTTCTTTCATTAACTTGTACTCACTGCTCTTTAAGCTCATCACTCTTTAAACTCTGAGATCTCAGTAGTTCAAATGATTCTTCCTTCAGCATACTTCAACATACTTTAACCTGCATTCATTGAATTTTACCTGCTACCATGCTGCCCTTTCACCTCACTTTCTTCAACCTCTCCAGAGTTCTCTGTGAACTTCTTTAGTGTTGATCAGCCTTTGTGATACCCCTAAGCTCAGTGTTTGCACAGATTTTCATGTCAGGAGCTCATAAAACAGTATCAACGGCAACAAGCAGCTTTGGAGTATCCCAGTATTAATTACTTTTTTAGTGCTAGAAAATGGAGCAGTTTCTGCTTTGCAATGCTCTGTTTTAAATCTAGTGTACTCCTGCATGGTGTTACTTTTTTGACAGTTTCCATCAAGGAACTTGCAAAACCACTCTCAGTAAATCCAAATATATTAGATCAAACCACCTTTTTTTTTTTTCAACTTGAATTTTGCTGATGCACTCAAGGACTGCTTGAAGAAAAGAGTGATAGGTTATCCATTACCAAATCATGCTGCTTTGTCCCAGTCATATCATAGCTAGCTAAGTGTTTTACACATTAGCATTTCAATCAGTGAAGATCCTTGGCAGATTACTTGAGACATGACTAACTTTAAATACAGAAATTGTACCCTTGAAGCTATTTACACGCTTTAAGTTTGGCATGTGTTGAAGCCAGGATCATCAGGCTGCAGTCCTTAGCCAGTGAGCATTTTCTCTTTCCCTTTTTTTTTTTCAGATTATTAATGAGAGATTGAGTCTTTTTGCTGGCAGCTGCCTTTGATCTGGTAGAGTTTTACTAATGACAGATATTTCTGACAACCAGAGACACCAATGTTGGAGGCAGAACTTAATTTTGCCTTACTGAGAGCTGCTCCAGTGCAGGATGGGGAGGGAAAGAGGGAAACATTGAAGGGGGCTGTGGTCCTTGGTCCTGTGACTGACAGGTGGTTCTTGCTCTCTTTGCCTCTTGCAAAAAGAAGCAACCAGCAAACTGGCCCTCCTGCAGCACAGGCACAGACCCAGCAGCCCGTAATGCCATTCTTTAACTCAAATAATCTGCTGTCCCAGGGTACTGCCCACTGTTGCTTATGACTTGGGCATGCCAGGCTCTCAGTTCCTCAGTAAAAATATCAGAAGGCTCTCAACATCCCAGCACTTGGCTAAATGCCTTTCAACTGTTGTCCATTTCTGTTTTCTCTGGGTCCAATCCTCTCATTTTTTTCAACATTTTTATTTTACTACCTTCAACTCCTACAACCTGATGCATCATTTTTATGAGTGTAGCTAGTGCTATATAGCCTCACTGAGCTAGATACAAGGACTCCTCGTAGTGCTTTTCCAACCACCTCAGTCTTTCTTCAGTTGTTCCTTCCTTTCATTCTCTTCCTCTCTGTCTCCAAATGTCGCCCATCTCTATCTTTTGTGGTGGTTTGATGTTCTCTGGCAACCTGGCACTTGCTTTTGAGCAAAAGCTAGTCACTGTCTTCAGATCTCATGTGTTGTGCTCTCAGGAGTCAGATGTATCCTGGGAAGTATTGTGGACTTTTGACCTCCAGAAATCAAGAGATTGAAAGAAAGTAGTGGCCCCATTATAATCGCCAGATATAAGGAGATAGTAGAATATACTTGAAGATATATTATAGAAGGCTGGAACATTTAAGGCCCAATGCCCTGAAACTGAAGACTTAGAGACTGAATCTGCAGAATGCAGATCAGATCATTTAATTTATTTTTTACTGTATTTATGCTCAAATTTCTAGCTAGGACTTAACTGTAGTAATACAAATTTAATACTGACCCTTTAAAATTATTCACTGGCCATTTTTCACACTAGTTTTATGAAACAGTCAAAATATTTTTCACTCCTGCTCTTAAGAATTTTTGGATCTGTAAATAGCAACATTTATTTTTATCTTCTATGAACTATTAGAAGACTTCAAGATGGGACACATATTGTGCACTGACTACAAGAAACACTGAAGCATAGAAACGCCATATCAACCTGCTGTTTCAAGAGATAGAGCCTACCACTTCAAATGTCCTTGTGCAAGAATCTTTCTCATGCTCATGGTCACTAGGAACATGTCTGGATAGTAAAAGACAAAGGGTGAAATCTTATTAATATCAGTGGGGTCAGGGTTTCAACCAGTTTGCTTCTTCCTACAAACATAACCTTGTCACTACCTTTAATGTGTTGCTTTAAACACACTCAAAGCTGATGCAACTTGTTCTTTCACTATTTTTTCCCAGATGTTTGTGTATCTAACAATATCCCTAAAAAGGTGCTATGTTAATAACTCTGACAGTTTTGATTTTTTGAAAGTAGCATCTAATTTTAGAAAACCATTAGATAACTTAGAGTGAAAGATTCACCAAGTAAATGGTACTTTATAAATCTTTCTGTCTAGATGGATGATTTAAATACAAGTTTCTGATTTTATTTTTACTTCCCTAAGGGTTGTATACCATGGTATACAATTACCATTTCATGGTAATACCATGAAAACCAAATTGATATATATATACATGAACAATGAAATAAAAACCATCTAATTGTAATATTTTGAATTTTTTCCTATAGGAAGATGTAAAAATACTGTTTATTTGTGTACTGTTGTTTACTGAAGGTACATAGCATGTGAGCAAATCCTATATGTAGCTTTTATCTAGATGACCTGATTCTCAAATGTCAAACACTGAAGGCTAGAAAGCAAATCAAGAGCTGAAGATTTTTATTTTTTAAATCTGCATTTATTTGAGTTATGGATGAATAAAATATAGGGCACATAAAAGTGAAGGTACGTTCTAGGCTAGTAGATTGCACAATCTGGACTTTCACAGCTACAGTATTTTCTCATGAATGTATTACACTAAGAATACTAAAAATACCTTGATTTAACAGGCGGAGCTGACAGAACATCTAAGTAGTGCTGAAAACTCAGATACACATGAATTATAACTTCCAAAGAATTCTCTTGAAACCAAGTACAAAAGCCTTCATTCTCTACTCATATTGATTTAAATCAGAGGAAACTTCTTGGGGTGAAAACTTAGCTATATAGGTACTCACAGTACAGTTTAGGAGTGAATGGTGGCAAGGCTGGTTTGACAGAGCCTTTAAACTCCTGAGCGCAGTCATAAAATTTTGTATATTCAATTTTGTCTTCAAGAAACTATTAATAAAGTCTCAAATACCCAGGCTGCAGAGGTATCTTGAATGCTTTCTCTTTCGACATTTTATCTAGTAGGGGCTGCAAAACCAAAAGCTAAAATTTTGGTTCCTTCATTAAAACAGCCAAAGCCTTGTGCAGATAAGATCCATTTGAGGATACCTACACTTCTATATTAAGAAAGGACAAGAACCAGTTGAGAACTTGGTATCTTGATCTTTTATTGTTCCGATTTTTCCATTACTTGTTTTCAGCCATGTTTTCAGCAGGTTTTGCACCCCCAGACAACCCCGTTGTGTCAAACCTTATGACATACCATGTGTGTGGTCACTTTCATGGTACAACACTCACCAGCCTTGTTGGCTCCAGCACAACTCTGTCTGATGTCAGACTCTTTAAACTAAAATAAAGAGAAGGTTTAAGGTCATGATGACATTGTATGGAGCCAGGGTCAAGAGCTATTACTTCATAGGCCCCCACCTGCTCTAGATAGGATTAGACTGAAGCAACATGAAAACCAGTCGGTGCCACACAGACTACTGCTTACAGTTTCCAGGGGCAGATATTTTCCTCCGGTTTTCAGACTCTAAACTAAAATGAAGAATACCTTGATTTGGAAAGTTAATGCAAATCATGTGAAAGGCATATATTCTGACCCTTAGTGCTATTATAATACAGTTCCACTTTCTGTAAAATGCAAGTTAACTAACCTGCAATGCTGTTAGGATCTCAACTAGAACAGAGACAAATGGCACTTAGGTGGCAAAAAGTTGACCAGGGTCATTATTGTAAGACAATTGTTAAACAGCACTGAGAGAAATAGGAGTATTTAGAAGCTGCTTAGAATCCCAGCTGAGTGTGACACTCTTTTGGAGCCATGTCTCTTGCTAAACTTGCCCTTCCTACTTTCTATGGAAGCTCTGACACCCATGACATATCAGTTTAGTTATATGCACAATTGAGTTAATTCATGCTAGCTAATAAGCATTATGCAATTTGTGCATTTTTAATGCAGAATGCTTCCATCACTAATAACCATCACTAATAGCCTCCTCTGCAGTGCAGGAAAGTGAAGATTCTCCTGTGTTTAGGATTAGATTTCATCTTATAACTTTAGCTGTCAAGTTTAAGCCACTCACCACAGACTCCCTTTACAGTCGCTGGAGAGAGATAGGCATCTCCAAAGGGCGATTTCTTCCATCTCTCTTTGATACCTGTCTTCAGATGGGATGAATCACCCTCTGGAGGTGCCTATCTCTCTTCATTGTCTAGAAACAAAGTCAAGCTAACTTTAACTTATAGACATCTAACAGAGACTTCTAACTTATAGATAGCGAAAGTGAAATGAATCCCACCGTCAGTGTACTGTACTTTCAGTAGTTCTCTGCTTGGTGTAAAGATTGAAGGAAGATTTCTCGAAGTGCAAGCATGATTTTATTGCTGCTGGTAGGAATGCTTTGCTTTCTTCCCCTGCTTCCCTGAGATGCTGACAGCTCTGATGTTCATAATGGAGCACCAGCCGGGCTTCAGCAGTTTGCAGAAAAAAGGAAAGTTATGTAATTTTTTGAGGTGCTGTCTGCAGTCTGGGAAGAATTTGGCCTGAAACTGTCTGAAGCTGGGAGAATCATCCATGTTAAATAGTTTGATTTCTGGATGATATATCCATGATTTTAATTAAAAAAAGAAAAAGAAAAAAAGATTCTAACCTGTTTCATTTGCTGTATTAAGTATCTGAATTTGTTCCTAATATTCTTGATTAGACCAATTTGAAAATTTCAGCACATCATTTTCAAGTGTGAATTTAGGGAGAGAAAGTTTTGCAATCTATTGCATTCATACTTCAGTTTTAAAAAGCACCCCACATATTCTTGTGTGGCGATAACGTAACATTTCATGAATCAGACAAAGAATTTTTGACTTTGATAAATTGAATGGCTGCATGATCTATCACTTGACACTTTCCCAGCACTTATGTATGTCGTGGGCTCATCCTTGTTTTTTTTCCAAACCTGCAAAAGTCTGTGTATATGTAAAAAAAAAAAAAAAAAAGCCTTTTTATTGGAGAAATTGCTTCAAACAGATATATGAAAACTAGTCTATATATGAAAGGAAAGACACTTTATGCTGTTGCTAAGACTTGTGATTTAATCATGCATTCTGCAACAATCAGTATTTTTAGTGCCTTAACTTCAAAAATCCTGTTATTACCTGGTAATCACTGTTTTTATTAAGGAAAAAAAAAAATCCATTCCTAATGGTCTGGACTGCACAGAAAAGTTCAAAAATGTGAACTCTAACAGCTCAAATCAAGAAGGTGACAAGTGAAAGGAAGCAATTAATGTAACACTTTATAATTTTTTGGAGGCCTGACATGACTTTTTTTTCCCTCCAGCTAAAGTACAAATTTCCCATAGGATTTTCTTTTCAGGATCACAGTTCTTGATGAGGTTGAAGTAAGACACATGACTGTGTGATCCATTTCATGCCTGCCCAATGGGTCAAACTAAACAGTATGCATCCCTCTATGTCTATTTTTTCCAAGACAGTGATCTTTCTGGATGGCTAAACCTGAACAGGAATTCATGGGGCTTTGTGAGAACCTGGACATTGAGCTTGTCTCAAACACCACTTGCATTCCATAGTGTAAGAATCAGAGACAGGAAACTGAGCTTGTTTCAGGCACCATTTGCATTTGACCATGGGAGGCCTTGAGAACCTTTAGAATAAACAAAGCAAAGAAGAATGTTGGCTCTCCATACTCCATAGATAGGCTTGTTCTGACCCCTTTGTGCGAAGCTAATAAGCTCCACAGGAATGTGAAACAAGGACTCAAGGATGGAGTTGGAAAGCAGATACGATGATATGAGGGACAATGATCACCCGGAGGACCCTCGGAGAACCTCAGCTTTGGAACTGCTTATGTGCTCACTAAACTAAGCTCAGCATTACCATAGCCATACTTCTCTATGCTTCGTATACAAATTGTGAGCAACATCCCAAAAGAATATGAACACTAAAGTGCAGGGCTCAGGTCAGAGGGAGAGCTCCCACCACTTGATGATACCCTGGGTGAAAAGGACTAACAGCACACTGCTGGATTCACAGGTGGTGATACTTCTCTTTGTCTATTTCTCTCCATTTTTGTCTCTCTCTCTTCTCCTCTCCTCCCTTTTTCATTGAATAGTGACTAGATTCAAGCAAAAATATGTGGCATGGGACTTGTTGATCCAGTTAAAGTAATAATTGTTGAGTTATTATATATAACCACATGCCTTGTATTTTGTATTAATAAATCATAAAACTGGTTGGCTGGTGTTGCTTCACCTTAATTCAGTACAAGGGTACCATGAACTTGGTCACTGGTCCCAGAGGGAGGGAGGTCATCCTAAATGACTCATTTCTCCTCTCCTCTCCTCTCCTCTCCTCTCCTCTCCTCTCCTCTCCTTTCCTCTCCTCTCCTATTCTCTTCTGTCCTCTCCTCTCCTTCTGTTCCCCCC
>JANHGB010016929.1:0-43814 GCA_026283785.1 Coracopsis vasa
GTTGCTCAAAGCCCCGTCCAACCTGGCCTTGATCACTGCCAGGGATGGGGCAGTCACAGCTTCTCTGGGCAACCTGTGCCAGTGCCTCACCACCCTCACAGTGAAGAACTACTTCCTAGTATCTTGTCTAAATCTCCCCTCTGTCAGTTTAAAGCCATCCCCCCTTGCGCAGTCACTACGGGCCCTTGTAAAAAGTCCCTCTCCAGATTTCTTGTAGGCCCCCTGGTGTTAGTCTTTCAGACCCACCAGTGATCAGTTGGTCCCAGTATTTTAGAAAGATTGAGGTGGGTTTTTTTCCCCAGTTTTCCTAGAAAAAGGAAAAAAATCAACAGGAGCAAACCAGAAAAATAACTCTTCAAAAAAACCCCAACAGGATAAAACCTGCAGAGTCAAGTACTCCAAAATCAGGAAAAAAGCGAATTAGGGATATTTGGACAACTAAAATTCATCTTCTTGGGGCAGCTTCCTGTGGTAAACTCAATTGCAAAGTTAGGATCTATTTTTCCTGCAGCGTTCCATTCAATGGGTAGGGCAATGCTCAACTAATGAGCAATGAGTGCAATAACTCAGCGTGGCCTCAAACCTTCTTTATTGCACAATATTAAACCCTGCTCTGGGGACAGAGCAATCACCTTCCTCACATGTTTTGTGATCGTGCTCATTACAAAGGAAGTCTGCTGCATAGTCTGCTGCATGGTCCTGCTCTATCTTGGTGAAACCTCATGAGACGAGGAAATACCAAGAGCAGAAACAGACCTTGGCATTCAACCGTTTCTTCCATGCAGACATTCTCTTTCCTCTGGCAATTTCTCATTCCCTCATTCCCTGCACCCTTTGCCCATCAGCAATATCCACGACAGGGGTCATCTACATGACAGCTGCATTCCCCATGCAACCTCGGTGACTCTCCAGAGCAGTATTTATCAGTGCTGTACGCAGAAAAAGGGGGGCTCCATGGACAAAACAGTTTCTAAGATGCACCAAAATGCGTCTAAAAAATGCATCAAAATGTTTCTGCACAAGAGCTCAAATCAGGGTCTCTCACACATCCTTACTGCCACCATTTCCCAACTTTTGCAGGGTTTACTCAGCAGCCTCAATAGTTAATGTTCAGATGGAAGACTTGGGAGAGTCAAGCCAAGTCAATGCAGATCTCAGCAAGAGGTGGAAGAGATTTTCCCACCACAGGTTGAGGTCTGCATCCACTGGAGAGAATTAATTGGGAGTGGGTTTATGGGCACTGCTTATTAAACAGGACCTTCAGATTAATTATTAACCTCAAGATAAACCAGATTTAAAGTCTAAAAGTAGCTTGTAGCTTAAAGCATGGAATACAAGCTTTGAAGTGGACTTACCTTATCATTTCTTTCACATAGAAACTTTAACCTTTGAGCTCGCTTGTGCATAAATACTCCATCCAAATGTCCTGTCTCCACTGACCGGATTTCAATAGCTTTCTCTCCCCAGCCCATTATTTGATTGGAATGAATGTAGGCTGTCAAAAGGAAGCGTTTGGTAGGTGTTACAATGTGTGTTGAGCTAAATATTACGCAACAGGCAGAAAAACTCTCATCAGCTGTTACTCAAAGCCTACAGAGATAAATGGCAGAGCTCTGCCAGAGGCACAGGCAGCCAGGAGTGTGCCTGCGGGGACAGTAGCCTTTAATTTTCATCTACAAAGTGCTCAGTAATTTAAACAAGAAGTATCACTTCTGATTTCTGTGGGTGAGGAGCTGGGCAGTAGCTTGCCTCCATAGGCTGTGAAGCTGAGCAACAGCAGAGCCAGAAGAGCAACCCAAGTGTTCCCAGCTTCACAGCCAGCCCCTCTTCCACTCAACACAGTATCCCATCAGTGCAACAGCTTACATTATCTTACACTTAAGATAAACCAGAGCTTAAATATTCAGGAAATCACTTGCTTTTATCATGGAGGACCAAATTGTAGAAACTTAGTAACTGTATCTCTTATCTAGCTGAGAGAAATCTCCTTTGACAAACAAAACCCCAAATGACTTCATCTCAACATTCTCGACTCCTAATTTTGCTTGTCACTTGTATCCTATGCAAGTGAAGAGGAATGGTTGACCTACCCACGGAAGTAGGCATTTCTCCCCACTGGAGCACCACATCTTTAGTTATCCGTCCATAGGTGTTCACATATACGCCTTCATCCTCATAGCACACAAGCATCTCCATCCCGTCTGTTTTAGGCAGGATGACAATGGCGTGAGGAGTAATATTGCCCTGAATCTGCAGTTAAAATAAATCCTAAAAGTCAGAATTACATTGAACGCAGGAAGGGGTAAGGGGAAGGGAGCAGAGCTTTACAAAAACAAAACCTCAAATCAACCCGACAACAACCCCTTCCTTCATTCACGAAGCAGATACTGGCTTTCAGAGTTAAGCTTGAAGGCAAATAAACCGTCATGTTTACCCTGCCATCAAAGCTGCCTTACACATCAAGGATAAACAGGTTCAGCAAGTACAGAGGGACTGCAACACACAGCCCCCAAGACTGATGGCTGACACTTAGCTGTAACACAAGTAAGTGACTGCTGACTTGACGAATCCATCTTCTGTGCAAATCAAGGCAAATAAACCCAGAATTTTACCGGTAGCTTGGAAGCAATTATTACCATTTTTTAGTATTCAGTCTCTAGCTCCAAGGGCAATTATGGCAACTTTCCACCCATGTCTGCCATTCCATAGCTGAGACAACACAAAACCACCCCAAACTGCCACAGTACTTCTCATGCTGCTTGGGCCAACAGCATGGACAGAGCTTAAATAAGCCAACAAGAAAATCCTCACTGACAGTATTTTTTTGTAGCTCTGGTTCTCTCTTGAAATAGCTGATGGACCTGAGAGAGGTCCTGTGGTGAGTCCCTGTTGTCAGGGGGGCCGGGAGGTTTGAGCAGCAGTCTTACTGAGATTTTGGCTACCCTAATCCTGCAACCTTCACTTGGGCAAACTGCGCTGCCTCAGCAGGAACAAGTGTTGGCAGCACATCTGGACACCATGCAATAGGACAGCGCAGTGGGCATCCAGCTCTTAGTCTATGTTTTCCAACAACCAAGAACCTGTTTTCATGGCATCCTACCCTACAAAGAGCTACATTACTGCTTCATGCAGTGTGCAGACAGATTCTCCTTTCTGTGGGACATAGCAACCTTAAACCTGACTGCCTGGGCACAAGGACAGAAATAGCCCGTGTGAATAATGAACATTAAGTATGTGATACCTCTAAGCCTTCTTTAAATAAAGATGCCACCAGAGGACGTCAAACCCACGACAAGACATCCCCTGACTGGTCACCATTTCTGAGCCACCAGAGAGCCTGTCTAAGCCTTGCTGGTGACCTGTTGTAGTCATTCAGCAGCACTCCTCGTGTACTCACATGAGATGGTATATAGATATCATAAGAGTTCCCAGAATCTACATCAATCACATGGAAACCAGTGTGTGATCCAAAGATAACCTTGAGTCTCTGACCCTCTTCTACAGTCAGATCCACGAGCAACGGCTTGTGCTGGAGATCTGCAAAAGACTTTTATAATCCCTTCAGTGAGTATCACAGAAAGCCAACAAATCCCCACATAGCAGCAGCCTGATACAGTTCTGAAATCGTATTTGCTTGACTGTGTTTCCTACTACATATGGTCATTTATATTCCTGTCTCTTTGTTACTATGTCAGATGCCTCAGAGGGTATTACCCACTTGCTCCAGCCATCCCAGCAGAGAAGCGCTCACTCTTGCCAAGCACAGCTCTTTTCCCCCCAGGAGCCTGAGGTCAGCCCAAGGATTTGGTCTCTAAAGGAAGGCAACAGCTCAATTCTGTATCAGCATGCGTACAGCCAGCACACAGGAACCCCCGATGCTGGTGCTGCTCTGGGTAGCAAGAACAGAGTCTGCAGAGAGCTCTCCTCCCAGCACAGATCACTGCCCCAGTTTGGGCAGCTGAAATGAGTCAGATTAGCAAAGACCTACTTTTCTTTGTTCAATCTAACCTGCTTCCCAGCATAGACTGACCCAGGACAAAGTACCTCTCTGTAGCTTGGGATGATGAAGCATCCCCAAGGGGAGAGTAAAAGGCTCCTGGCATTCTGTGCAAGGACCACTTTGACTCCTGACAGGGAAAATCAGGAGGTGGCATTTCCCACTCTCCCAACAGATGCCTGCCTACAGGGCAAGGCAAAGGTACTCAGCCCCCTCAGATGGGAGAAGCAGCACCAGGAGCACTAACCAGCATCCTCACCAGAGCCCACAGAGGCTGGATCCCAGGCCATTCTAATGCTGCTGAGCTCTCCATGTCACTGAGCCCATTTATTCTGGCTTTTGTTCAGAAAAAGCAAATGTGACCTGAAACTGAATAAGCCCATTTGTGCTGGAGGGATGCAAAAAGAGATTACTCAGCATGAATGTCTCCAGAAGGCACTGCCCCTTTTGACTTGTCTCTGCACAGAGCGTAGGATGAAAAGTGCTTTAAAGGACTAAATACAAAATACCCACTGGCAGGTTATAGAGGAGAAAGGTCTCACTGAAGGAAACTGAGGTAAATGAAAAGGGAGAGAAAAAGAGAGAGAAAGAGTGGGTCATTCTCTTTGACTCCCTGTCTTCAAACAAAACCCACACTGCAGAAAGGGAGAGGACTTTGCAAAATAATACTGTAAAGCACTGCCAACCTATTTTCTACTGTATGTGAAAAACCAGTCAGAGGTTAAAAAAACCCCAACAGACACAACTCCCCTTCCCCAAAAAACCCCAATGCAGTTTTACTCGTGGGCATTTGGTCAGCTTTCTGCGAATTTCCCAAGTAAAGCCTGCCAGCATAAAAGCTAGTATTAACACTTCATTGTTAGCCATAAGCAGTAGGTATCCAATCTCTTAAGCCAGATCGTATCCTGTCTCCCAAGCCTGCCAGGCATCCCAAGGAGCTCAGCCACATAAGCAAGATGCTTTTTCTGCTCTGCATACTACAGAAATGTTGTGTATTTACAGTTACAGAGTGTATTTTGGTTAAAAGATAAACATACCTTAAATGCCATGAACTTGTGATATGGTTTGGGAGCCCAAGCATAGATCTCTACAGCATTCTTTAAGGCAATCACCAAGAATTTGATTCTTTCATATTTCACTAAAATGAAAATAAAACCGATTTAAACTTTCTTTCTAACAAGGTCGAACAACTCATCTCCAGGAACAGCTTCTCGGGCAGTGTCCACCTAATACATATAGATGAATTCCAAGTTTATTTGTGGCTATGGTCTATCCACACGTTTAAGAGAAGTTGTCAGGTCAGCTCTAAGACCTGCACCTCTTCACACATTTTTTTTCCAGAGAGGCCACTCACCGACTTTGTAATGGATGCATCCCTCCAGGTCCCCAACCGTGATCCAGCCCTGCTTCTTCTCCACTTCAGGGTCGTTGTGTAAAATCCTGTTTCTCAGCCAGGAGAGATAGTACACACGCAGCTTGTTCTTCTTTCCTGTAACAAAAGAAACTTCCCTGTCAGAGCAGAACACACAGGCACGAGAAATCTTGAGATTTCAGTGCTTGTTTTCACTCACAAGATGAGAAAGTTCATTTCACGATGAAGCTGAAAACAGTAATTTAGCTGGGCTTTTGTTTTTTTTCTTGGGAAAAGACCATATGGAAAGCAGAGCCCAGAGAGCAGGTGAACAGTGGAAGAGCTGGGCTTTTGCTTCCTGCAACCTGGAAATGTTCCTTTTCCTGTAAATCAGTGTTCATGGAGAGATGGTCAGGCACAGCAGGGAAATGCCCCCAGTTCTCTTATGGCTCAGGGCTTACCCAACTACTCAACTACCTGGTTTCTTTTCTCTCTTCTCCTTCATACAACATTAATTCCACCCTGGAGCTGAAACACAAGCTCCATGGTCTGCAACAGGCACTACTATTTGCCAACAAGCCTGGTGCTGGACTCTGCAATGTTAAGGGGCTGTCAAACTTCTGCATGTCTGCCAGCCTGCCTTTGGATGGCTGCGACCAGGCTACAAACCTCTCTGTTGCTGCAAAGCCCCCACTACAGGGACAGGACACAGCTCACACTGAGCCTGGTGGGACAGGGTCCAAACCATAAACCAGGATCTCCATCTGCTCATGGGTTTCCGCAAATCCCCAAGGCTCATTCTCGATGCTGTCTTGGGGGACAGTGCTCCCTCCCCATTCATCTTCCAGCTGTACCAAACCTGTTATTCCTACATCTGTATCCCCCAAACCACAGTGGAGCTGCAGATCACGGTAAATGATGAAGCAGTGGTTTTGAAGAGCTCTATCTGAATGGAGGGAGCAGGAATTTGCAGGTGAGTGCAGAGTGAGCCCAGGGAGGTGCTGAACAATACAAAAGTAAACAAAAGGATGGTATCAAGCAGTTTTCCTAGCAAGCATTTCTCCTACTGTTCTCTGTGAGCTTTGTGGGGCAGGTATAGCAGAAGGCTGTGACCCAGCTCCATGTGCTTCATGGGGCTGCTCTGCAGGGGGATGCTGGGTGCTCTCCTGGGAGACTGGACTAGAAAGTTTTTGCTTTTTTGCCAGGAATCACTCATGAGCCTGATTTGAGAGCTCCAAAGCTCCCGGCTGAACCTGGGACAGTGACAAGTCTGTGGCCCTCATGATGCTAGGGGTACCCTGAACCATGGTACGAGTTGGATCCCTGAAGCCATCGCTCATGGCTCCCTTGGCTAGAGCCAAACAGACCCAAGAGCAAAGCTCGCTGCCCCCTCAGACTGTGACTACCTGCCTTGCTGGGGTATCTGCCTGTATCCTGCACTTTCCCTTCCCTGCTAAAGAAGGATGGCATATTGTAGATGAAACAGAGCCAGCAGGTGATGGGAGAAAACTTCAAAACCTTTGATTCTGGAATTAACCACCTCAAGCTGCCCTGGGAGCTTCCCACTGGTATGGGTGGACAGGTTTTGTCTGAGCTGGAACTGCTCATGGCATACAGCCAAGAAGGTGAATGATGGGGTGGGAACATGAGAGATGTACCTGATATTGTCACGAGGACATTAAGGCCCTCAAGTACGTCCATTTGTTGAAATCGCCGTCTGTTGATGAGGTTGTAGACCTTCCCTTGCCCACTCCGATCCAGCAGCATTAGGCCATTTTCTGTGCCCACCAGCAGATTCACACCTGAAGAGGATATGGCAATGGGCACCAGGAGCCATGGCTGCTCCCAAGGACAACGCCCCGAGCTCATCTCTGCTACTACCGTGAGATCTCAGCTAAGACTGTGATCTTCCCATGAACGCAAAGGGTCACATTTACATTGCAGGGACTCGGGGATATCACCTTTGCCCAGGATGGAGAAAGGGACAACCAGAGGCAGGGGCTTGGTTCTGTGATGACACATTTATGTTTCACCACCAGCCATTTGCTCCAGGGAGCTTTGCCGAGGGCACGGCGTGCTCAGGGCTTACCCCATAAAGCAGCACAGAGTATTTCGGAGTTGAAGCGCTTCTTGTATTTCCGGATCTCTGGGGTGTCACTGTGGGGACGGATGTTGGTGGGGTTGACGTTCACCACTGAGATCTTCCGAGCTTCGTTCAGCTTGGCCTGCTCCTGTCTGAGCAGCTCGCTGGTGAACAGGGCTTGCAAGGAAACACAAGACAGTGAGGTGTGATGGATTAATTCTTCTGTCACCTCTTTTTTTGGGACAGGAAGACAATACTTGAGTTATCTCTTGATGGGGGAGTCATCACTGTGTTGCAAGCTACTAGACTGAAGAAGGATCATTAGAATCTTCTCATGGATTAGAACCAACACCAAACCTGTCAGCAGGTGATGTCCCCGGCCTCCAGCCCTGCCTGCCGACCTGACCAGCTCTATTTGTGGCCTGCCTGCTCACATCCAGCCACTTCCAGTGACTTCAGAGCAACTGCCAGTCTTTTCGAGAGATTACCACCTCCCAGTTCTGCCAGGAACATTTCTCCCGACTGCCCAGGCAGATGGGTGCATTTCTGCTGCTCCCTGTTTTCTCCCAGACCCTTCTGGTGGCATTTTGCTGGTGAGGGAGAAGAAGTTGTATGGCAACAGGAGACAAGGATGCAGACATGAGCAATGTTTGGACAAGAGCAAGTGAAATATGAAACGGGTTAAGTGGGGTTATTCAGCTTCCATGATCTGGTTTCCATGAGGCCCTCCCCTCTCAAACTGGCCACATTGCCTCCTACCAGTAGCAGATGACTCTTCGTCCTCATCTTCGTCTTCATCAGTAGGTGAGGTCTGATATACTCTGGTGTCCACGAAGGGGGTGAAAGAGGCTTTGGTGCTACTTCCCATACCATACTGGAAAATAAACAGCAAAGAAACTGCTCAGAGCACAGAAATAACAATAATTTTGTGTGTGTGTGTATAGGTAAGACTTTCTAATCAGCAGACACAATGTCTACAGCTGCAGTGCCCCTTCCAAGCCCTCTGTGAACATCTGCTCCTCCTCCCCCATCACTAGTCAGGAAAAACATTAAACTGGATTTGAGTGTCCATGAGCAACAGAAAACAAGAGGAGCAGGGCCCAGCTCCACTCTCTTCTCACAGGCAGAAGCACAGCACAGCCATGAGACCAGTTAGCGGAGAAGCCACAGGGCCAGAGTCAAAAGTCAACGCAGGTAAACCCCAACCTGTCTGCATGTTAGACACCTGCCTTCAAAAGCCCATTCTGGGATGCCAGGCAGGTGGGAATTTGCTTTTCCCACTCTCTCAGTGTGCAGCCAAGATTGGCAGGACAGCACTGGGAGCCCTCGGAAAGCCCTGGCATGGGGCAGCTGACATGGACCAGTGACCACTGGAGTAATTCAAGAGAGATGGAAAAGGTGGGACTGTTGCTTCCCTTGTGCCAAAGCCAAACACTAACTAGCAAAGTCTGAGTAAAGATTTTATTTCAACAGGTTGCAGAAATCTATTCTGGGACCTGTAAAGCTTAGGCAGGAATGCTCATACAGCTATAATACCACCCTACTTTCACCACCTGGTATCTAGGGATTCGCTGGGCTAAGCCTAAAATATTGATGCCTGTGGGAAAGTTGGAAAAGTCAGCTCCCAGCAAAACACCTATTTATCGTTCTGCTGGGGTGTTATTGCTGGTCCTCACACCTACTGCAGAGGCAGGCCCGAGCAATGCCCCTCAGCAGCACCTGCCTGCTCTGTTTGGGAGAATCTGAAGCACTGGAGCTGTGGAAGGAATGGGGCGAGCTGTGCACTGCTCTAAAGCTCTCTCTTTAGGGAAAGCTTTTTAACAGGTTGTGTTAGAAAATGCCCTAGATACTCAGGCTCATCAGAAAATGGCACCCCTCGCAAACTCTGGTTTTCAGCACACCTCATGGGGATGACATGTATGGGTTGCTGTTTTAAACTGTCTGCAGCATTTCAGGTAGGACTGCAGAAACGGCTATTTCTAAGCTAACAAAACTTAACCTGAAGGTATTGCAGGGAATGTCAGAGCCAATACTTTGCCAAGGGAATCTGGGGAGGAACAAACTGAAACATCACACTGCTTTCTTCTTAAAGCCATTGCTTTGTTAAGGCAGAAAACGAGGCTAAGACCTTCTCTTAAGCAACAGGAAATCCCTGCCTTGGGAGTCAAAGTGACATGATTTTCTCCCTTGTTGAGCAGCTTATTTTTCCTACTCCAGTATTTACCCAGGATATGCTTTATGTATGAGCTCTGTTAAGAGCTGCAACAGCAGCAAACCCCACGTCACTCTGCAGCAGTACTACTGCTCACGTTATTCTTCCACTGGACATTTTCCTTCCCTGGAAGGAATAAATCTTCCTCAGCTTTCACATCACTGAGACACCAGAGCCCATGGCCAATGCCACTGCTGCAGCCCCTGTGCTGACAACTGCCATGGAGACAATCCTGTGCTGCAGGAAGGTGTGCCATGGGAACACTGCCACCCTGGCACATCTGAACCCACATCGGGCTGGCCTCACACCTGTCCTCCAGTGGGCCACAGAAAGATTTAGGGGCAAAAAACTAGTGGGAGCACCCCTGCGGCTTGGTCTTTCCAAGCATTTTGGGACTGGCATCCATGGGTGAGCTGGCTTCCATCCCCCGTGCATGCCAAAACCACACTATGCATCCTGCTTCCTTTTCGTCTTTATTCCCCTGACAGCCCGCCTGTTTCCATAGAAACGGGATGGATTTCCAAAATGTACATGGTAACCAAGACCCATGGAAGGAAGTTAACAGCCTGCGGCAGGGAAGGCTGTAGGAACAGATACCACATTTACATACACAGTATGGCCAAATTTGTGTGCGCATGTGAGATACACTCACTACTTTGTGCTTCTCTCCTATCCAAGAAATACACATTTTTTCCCTGTGCTGGATGCCTTTTCCATAAACCACCAACAATTCAAGGATGAGAAAAATCCAGTATCTACAGGGACGCTTTCCAGCTGAGAGGCGGGTGCTTTCTGACAAATGAGTTATGAATAAACCCCTCATCCCAATGCACTGAGCATTTCTTTTCTTTGCTCAGGTTCAGCCATTCTCTTATGAAGCTGGCATTACTTAATGACTTCCAAGTCTGCTATTTAAATGTTAAGACATCTTCCTGTTCAACTGTGGTGGCTTACAGAGACAGCAACAAGCTGCAAGGTGTGGTTGTGCTTGCTCCCTTCTTTTTCTCACAGCACCATGAGACACTTGTGAATTAAATCCCCAAGTCTCCTGGTTCATTCAGGCCTGATAATGCAGTTTTAGAAATGGAAAAGATCTTCTTGGTTGGTATTCTATAAGTGAATATATTTAAACCCAGTGCTTGCCCACGTTTAAGCAGTCCCAGGATGACCATGGAAGG
This sequence comes from Coracopsis vasa, assembly GCA_026283785.1. NCBI lineage: Eukaryota > Metazoa > Chordata > Aves > Psittaciformes > Psittacidae > Coracopsis > Coracopsis vasa. The sequence continues at coordinate 10,822 of JANHGB010016929.1, forward strand.
TGTCATTTTCAGCATCAACTCTCTCATCACTCGCTTTCAAGGCAATGACAAAACAGCTAAAACCTTGAGGTGAAGTCAGGTACCATCTGTTCTTACGTTCTAGCAATGCCCAATTCCAAGCATTTTTTATTTTTATACTGCTAGTAAAAGTACACTATAAAATGAGGACATCATTTCTATGAAAGAGAATAGGATGACAGAACTTCTGACGTATATCCAACAAAATGGAAAGAAAAAATGAAATGCAATAGCTTATTTAGCATTTATCATATTCTATGATTCTATTTAGCACCAAATGGGTTTATTTCTCATGACAGAACACAGAACTGTGCCTGGTTCTCACAGCTGGTAACAGTAAACCAGGACATATCAATTCCCTTGTCTTATGTGTCACATCTCGTACTTTCCAAGTCTTTTTACACCTTACACAATGTTAATGTGCTATAGTGTACCTGTAAAACAGCTACCAGGGAGAAATATTTTGCCATAACAGGAAACACCCAATTTTAAGGGTGTGCAGATTTTTTTGTAGACTGAAGAATTATCTAGAATTTTGCTGGCTTTGGTTTTTGCTAACCTTCTGAGTCAACATTAAGTATCAGAGATTGCACAGGTGGGAACTGGGCCCAGTTGAAGTTAATGGTATCACTGGCTCTCATAATTTATTTCTCTTTTATTTCCAAGTGTCAGAAAAAAACCCCAAACAAACCAAAACCCCAGCGGGTGGCTTTCTCATCAGTTGGCAGCATTCAAGCCATCACCACAAAAACTTCAACTGGTGGACTTCAGACAAGATCTAATATACATTTCTACCATCAACCTTAGACCTGCATAGCAACAACCCATCAGATTCCCCCATATTTCCACTACACTTACCCACATGGACCAGAAACATAGAGAGGGAAGAGCCAAGAAAGTCAGGGAGGAAAGCAGGAAAGCCCCTTTATGAGGAAGAGATGTTAATACTTGTTTAAAGCGATGCAAAGGAGAAAGAGGAGCCCCCCACCACCTACTTCAGGCACCGAGTCCATGTCCTGCGCATGCGTGGAGACTCGCCCCAGGGCCTCAGTCGGCGTGCCCGCAGGCGAGTGGCTTTGCTGCACCAGGTCAGGGAGATTGATGTGACCTGCAAAGCCTTTGCTGGCTGCATGGCCAGAACGCTTTTTTTCACCAGAGGTCTGCAGAAACACAAGGCATGAGGAAGAAAGAGAAGGGGGAAGAAAAAAGAGAAAAAGAAGAGAAAAAAACCAAACAAAACTAAGTCGTTGGACGTCCCCCCGTTCCTAGAGCAAGCTCAGGAGAAGGACCCTCTCTGCTTCGATCCCCATGCAATCTGGCAAGCAGCTAACCAACCCCCCGCCCCAGGAGAAATAAAGACAGGATTAATCACAAAGTCAATACAGAGTAATTAGCCACATTACAGCGAGAGAAGCCTGATCACTGTCATTTTGAGACAAGGAACGCAGGGCAGATTCTGCTCTTGCCACCATGGCTGAAAACCCCATGGCCAGCTCTCCTCCCACACAGCCATCACTGACAACAGAATCTGACACCTTGATCAGTGGTAGCCTTAACGGCTTTGCACAGCTATGGCAGCGAGTAGCCTGACTGCAAATGACAACACAGCCCCCGTTGCATGTTTCTGTAACCCAAAACAGCAGTGAACAGCGGCAGCATCAGCAGAACAACTGGCATTTCACTCTGCCACAAGGTTCCAGTTTTCTTATATAGCCCTGTTGGCATGGCATGTGTTTTACAGTTGTGATGCTAAACACCAAGCTCATTTTGCAAACGGCTGTCTGTTCTAGCAGCACCTAGTTCTCCTGCTCAACTGCATCACCTTCCCTGTTACAAGGATGCACAGAGAGCTATCCAGGCTGCAGGGATCCCTGCTCTGAACAGCTGCACACCAGTGGTGGATGAGGTGCGCTGAGCATTGCTGCCCACCTCCAAAACTCGTGGTGAAAAGCAGCAAACATGCTGTGACATCTTTTGCTAATTCCTTCCTCTCTTTCAAAGTTGCATTCTGTTTTTTTTCCTTCATATGTGAATATTTTATATAAATGGAATTAATAATCAAAATGCTGCTCAAGTCTAGTTTGCATTTGATCTAAACATTCCTTCTTTATGATTGGTGACTCCAAACTCCCCTCCCCTTCCTTCTCACCCATACTCCTTCTTTACATACTAGCAGGAGAGTGACTCTCATATCCACTGCCTGTCCCCTCACTAGGAGACCTGCTACCCATCTGTGTTTCCAGCAGCACCGCCAGCATGTTCCAGCAACTGGGAACCTGAAACACTGGGGGAGATCTTCCACAACCAACCAAACGTGCCTCCTCTGCCTCTCTCCTGCAGTACCATACATCAGGATTGCTCCCACTGCAGCCTTACCTCTGCAACACCAGAGCTGGGAACAGGGGCTCACATCCATGTGGGATGCCCAGTGCCCCCCGCCACTGGCTCACTGGGCTGGCTGGTGGCGAAGGGAGCTTGGCCTTCCCCAAGCATGACTGGCCTTTGGTAAAACTCTCCAAATGCTCTACAACACTGCACACCTCTGATGGTTACACAGTGCATAGGTTGGGAAGAAAAGGGGAAACTCTGGGCCAGATTCCAAGTGTATTAACTAAATGCTGTAAGGTTAAGATAACTTCAGTTGCCTGGAGCTATAGTGGGATTACAGCAGAGTCATTTGTATGAGCATTGTCCCCGTACACCCTGGCATTACTATTCACTGCTGTTTGTAGTTCTGAGAAACATTTGCACTTGTCACATTTGCTCCGAGTGTAAATTGCATTAACAAGAGCGCTAACGAGCACAATTTACTTAGTCATTTTGTGTTCCGGACACACAGCACTGTTAGTTTTTGTGCTTACATGGGCAAAACCTCCTGAAGATGCTCCATGGGAGTATTTGTTTTACAACTTACCTCCCTCACCATTAAAGTCCCTTCCCTTGAAATATTGCTAAACGTATCTGCGTGGGAAGTCTCTAGCCCATGGGTTGTCACCATTCCCAGGTTGTACGGCTCATTGCTGCCAGAAATTGCCGTTGGGCTGTGGACAGAATGGAAAAGCATTAATGATGAATATTTCCTTTGCTAGACTAGATGACAAATCCTCTAATATAGTATTAATTTAATAAGGGTAAGGCTTTGTACCTCACAAGAAGCAAAATTAGAAAATATATCCACTTAAATATATGGGGAGATTATTTCTCTTGTCAGAAATACGGGACCAGGGTCAGGTTGATACACTACAGATACAGCACAGAGACCAAAGAGAAGGGCCTTTCTTATCCCAAGGTGCCTCAAGAGGGGCACTGGTGAACAGGTAACAAGTTGCTGCAGTCCTTCTCTGCCTTACATCAATTTTTCTACTGAAGCTAAAAAAACCCCCAAAATAATAATAAAAAATCACTCTTTATTCCCCATGTCCACCGGTGAAAAGGGAACAGTGCATCAGAGCATCCGATGACAAACGACAACAAGAGAGGGGATGGGGTTTGGAGGAGGTGTGGGCAGGAGCACAAGTTGTGTCCTCCAGCTCTTTGCTGTTTTCTAGGTGAAGACGTAGCCCTGACCCATGATTCGCCTTGAGTTTATTTCTGTGCTCCTATCTCAAGAGAGAGGCTGGAATTTATTCTCACACCCATTAAATTTTAGGACTGCCAGAGAGTGGATGTCACAGGTGGTGAGCAGCCACCGCTACTTTATTATTACCTTCTTAGCAGACCAGCTGCTTAAATATAATTCAAACAAAACCAAAAGCAAATGTCAAAGTGCTTCTGGATTATGCAGCCCTGCCTGTGCGCTGGAAAATGACGATGGTGGTTATGAAGATGTTGCTGAAGAGACCCATTCCTTTGCATTTAACAGACCAGTTGCTTTCCATCAGTATTGAAGTAATTCACTCTTTAACATGTTATTCCCTTCCACACCTGCTTGCCAGAACCCAAAGGCTCACAAGGGAGCCTGGTAATGTGAAAAACCAAAGCAAGTCTGCATTAATTACTGGTCCAATGCAAGGCATGAGCTCCAGGGACCCCAAGGTGTAACTGGTGTGATAAGGGATCCTCGCCTGTATCATATCAAATGTACGACTGGACAGGCATCACCAAAGTACTCCAAAGAAGAGCATGCCATATTTCTGCAGCACCTTTCACCTGAGGAGCTCACACCTTCCTACCACTAGCTTTTCAACACCACCAGAGGATGAGAAAATAACACAATTATTCCAGTTTCAGAAATAAAAAAGCAGTGACAAAGGAGGTTATGTTAATTTTGAGACCATACAGTGAATGAATGAATGCCTGTGGTAGCCCTGAAGTCCCAGATTTCATTGGCATGCAGTTTCCATGTCACCCTACAAGAAATCTCTGTATGTAGGCAAGAGCTGGCTTGCACAGCTCAGAGGAGAGAGAGCCAAAGGGAGTCATCATAGTCTTCAGATGAAGAAAAGGTATCTGCAGAGGCACAAGGAGTAAACAGTCCCTGCTATCCACTGGGACACAGTGATGAATGGATTTATCCCGCAGCAGGAGAGATCTGGACAGAGCTGGGATGAAGAGCAGCCCAGTGCTCAGGGAAGATGCCCAGGGAAGCTTAAAAATGGGTTATACAAAGATCACTTGGAAGGTGCAGGAGAAGATGAGATGATCTCTCTTGGGCCCAGATGCTAATGAAAAACACTGAACATGGGAAAGATGAAGCTTTGATAAAAAAATGCCCAACTACATCTAATTGGGAGTTAAGGTTTCTTTTGTGAAATAGAAGTGTAAAGCCAAGCACGTATTTTCTTTTTTCCCAGACACAGAGCAGTGTGTGTAAGCCTTCACAATCATGCCTGCAGACAGCTGGGAAGGCTTACATACAGACAGAGCTCCTGCTGGCTCACCGTGACACCAATGGTTTGCATCTTCACGTTCAGTCTCTGGGGCATGTCCATCAACAGGACATTACAGAACAAGTGGTGTTCAGCTGGCAGCGGGTTAGGGGCATCCATCTCACTGCCATACTCGTTCTCTGACATCTGGCAAAGCACTCAGTGGGACACTTTCATCCACTGAAAAGTGCTGTGTCAAACCCAAGGTGTTCGGTGAAAGCATGTCTCTTGATTAAACTCCTCTTCTGTGAGCAGCCTGAGGTTGCTTCTTGCACGTGTGACTGCCATCCAATTCCTGTATATTCATAGCCATCCTTCTGTCTCCTGACACTTTCTCCAAGAAATTCCAAGAACTCTGATTTTTCTTGTCCTGCTGGAACAAAGCTCCAGCACAGGAGCTTGGCACTGTGCTTAACATGAACCCTCTAGGTCTCCTTGCCACCTGGAGGGCTTCCCTGCCACTCCAAACCCCACCACTATGAAGACTAATAACATCTATTTCAATTAATAATTAACTTACCAGGAAGAATGGGAATTAACTGATTAAAATGCAAATAATCCCCTAAAGCCTTCCCACAACTCCTCTGTGAATTCACAGGGGTAAGACTCAGACTCCATGCCAGGCAGTGAGCCCCAGAAACGTCCCTGCCACCCTAATGCTGCAAAGCATCAGGTAGGGAGCCTGAGTAGGGATGCTCCATGAGCTCCACATCACTCTGCGTAGCGACAACTGTTTAGTGTGTGTCGAAACTATGCAGCCCTCCTCTCTCATCTAGAGGCACCCAAAAGTGCAAGTGTCCTGTGACCTATAATGGTAACTCAGTAGTACAGTCTGCTGACTTTTTCATTTCAGTGCTTTAACCCACCACGTTTTGCTGCCTGTGCAGTGACTGAGCCAAAGACAAAAATCAAAGATGAAGATGCAGGATTACTATAATCCCGGCTTTACCAGTTGGCACTGGGCAGGCCACCAAGTACTGCACTTCAGCATGGCTTGATTTGGGGCAAAAGCTGGTTTAAGAGCTGGCAGAGTTTTACCCCATCAACCCCATGGGCAGGAAACTCAAGGGATGGATGAGGTCAGATATGTTCACTCTGTCCAAAAACCCGCCTTGCTCATGAACAGGAACTGGTCCACCATTTTGGAGCCCAAGTTCATTGAAGGTGTAGTGGAAATAACTCAGTTTTTTCCATTAAATATCTCTAGTTTTGATGGAGATAGACTTATCTGAGTACAGTATCCCTTGCAACCACGACACCATTCCCACCAAATACTGACATACTTTGGACATGCCCCATAACACAGCTACTGCTCCTCAAGACCAAGACACAACAGGGCTTCACAGCTTCCCTGTTCCCCCCAGAGAAAGCGCTTCTTACATAAGCCGTGGAATATCACTGACAGGCACGGTCCCATCATGCGTCTCGTTTTCCCCATCCTCCTCCTCCTCCTCACTGCTTTCCGACTCCTCACTGGAGGAGGAGTAGTCTGTCACCTTCTTCAGGGGGCGATTGGTTTCTTCAATGCGCAGCTCCCTCAACTCTTTGGCTAAGGCCGTCAGATCCTAAAGGGGATGGTGGCAAGAAAACAAGAAAGCAAAGGCTATTATATTTAAAGTGAGGAGAAAGTCACAAACATGTCTTCAAAAGCCAACGCTAACAGCACGAGTAACAAGAAATAGCTTTACAGAGTTGTTACAAACATGAGACGAACGTAAGACAATGTTTGTAGCATGTAGCATTTATTAAACAAAACTGATTTACGCTCACTGAAAAATCAATAGCCAACCTCTTCTTTTTCTGTTTGGAACGTGTATGTGCATATATATACACACACTTATATGTATATACACGACAAAATTATATTTGTTGGAAAGGTGAAGTTCAGTCACCATCATAGTAAACTGGAAAACAACGTCATTTCAAAGATTGGCTTGGAGAATTTCTCCTGCAGGGTTTTCTCTTCTTTCAAACTTCTCAAAGAGACCCCGTAATTATATTTATTCTGTAATAAATGCATTTGGGAAGGAAGCAATGACAGCATCTCCCATGGGTGGTGCAATCCCCACGTCAAGAGCTGCTTCCGTGGTGAGTCTCCGCTGTCGGGCAGCTGCCGAGAGGCGGTGAGGAGCACGAGGAGAAGCGCCCAGCTCAGCCAGACTTCGGAGTCACAGCTCTGAGTCAGCCACACGATCAAAAAAACGGATAAATAAATGAAACAAATCAGTCCCTCAGCGGGACCCATTAAGCACTTCATGGGAAATGTGGCAGCCTACAAGCTACGGGCAAAACAAAGAAAAAGCTTTGAAACAAGAAAAAAATAAAATAGGAGCAGTCCCAAAGCCTAGTAATAATTTTTCAGTTTACCATGACTTTGATGAGGTCTCAGACCCGACAGTCATATAAAATAGACATTGCTATTTCAAAACAAGGAACATGGCAGGCACCGTGTAGAAAAGAGACTTTTTGTTATCTTACATGCTTTTATAGCAATGCAGGGGGAAGCAGTAGGGCAGAAAAGCATGAGAGCTTGAATTAGAATGGGTTAGAGAACTCTGTTGCACAAGACATGCACACGACGAACAAAGCATCGCAATTGTCAGTCTTACCATTTCTCCCTATATTAGTGACCGAGGTAGGCATCAGTGCATTCGGTCAGAGATAAAGGATTAGGGAGAAAGAAACTCATTGAAAAAGACTAAATTCCACAATTGTCTTATGGCCATACTCTCATTACTGCATTTCCAGTTTACCGTTCCAGCAGGACGACTACAGCAATATTAATTATGGTTGCAAAAAGTCTATTGCGTCGACATGTGAAGAAAACGATGGAAAACCTCTATGCTGAGATGCAAACCCAGTTTATGTCCTAACTGTGAAGCAGGAATATTTTGCAAGCAATCTGTGCTTTGGTTACTGATGACCCACACCTCCCAGCGGGCTCTCACTGTCGACAGCCGCACATTCTGCTCCCAGGTCTGCCCTGCCCAGCCTCTGATGTAGAGGAAGGACTCCCATGGATGTCAGAGATCTTTGCATCAGACCCGTAAATATTAGTAGACCAAAACCCGCTATTTTTAAAATAACCAAAGGATGAATCCCTTCTTCACAGCAGGTACCTGTGATGGGTATTATATATCTCTCTCCAAATGCTCTCTGTACCTTTAAAGAAAGGTATAAATTATCAAGATTAAAGTATATTACAGTATATTACAGGTATCAAGATTAAAGAGAGAATGTGGTATTTCAAGAGTTTATTTTTGATGCCAAGACGTTTGGGATAGAAATGCAGTCAAATCTGCAGTCACGACAACTAATTATTTTAATTAGCGCTGTAGCAGCTCAAATGATATGATTGTTTCTTTTCCTAAGTAAGAATTAATGACAATTTCAACAGCTTAACAATGCTTTCCATTTATAGTATAAAATATGCTCTTTATTAAGCACTTGCCTTTGAATTGGTTTAGAGCCTTCTCAACTTTAAAAAGGGCTTTAGGACTGCATAAGAGCCTCTCAAAATTGCAGCTGGACTTCCTACAGTGAAGGAAGGACTAGGACTGAACCCTTCCCCATCACAGTGATAATCTGTGAAAATTGCTTTTTTTTTCCTCACCTTTCATTTCTAACATGTTTCAAGGCACCCCATCAGCTTCCTTTGGTCATCATTAGAAGATAATAAAGTATTTTAAAAATCAGTTTAATTAGTTTTTAGCAACTAATTTGGAAGTCATAACAGCAATAATACTCAAGACAATATGATCATATAACTTGTATTTCCTACTTAAAGCTTTGCCTCAGGATGGTTAACTTTTTGATGCTATTATTTTCTCTAAGTAATGAGCACTAAGTAGGATTAAATGGCTTCACTGAGTTGCTCTTGGACCAAAAACAATCTGACAACTAAAAAGTGCTCTGTAGTTCCACATGTGTTTGAAATGTTATTACTGAGGATAACGTAATATGTAAGTTAATAGTATCAGTGCTTTTAAATTACTTTTAATTACAAAGACTTCTTTAGATTTGATATCTGCTGGAATCAAGTCAGGTTGGTTTCCAAAATCACACAGCTCATTGAACTTGAATTTAGCACACACGCTGCCTTTACTTAGACACTGATTTATGTGCTTTTTCCTTAACAAAGCACCTCACTACACAAAACGCATTGCTCATGTTTTACCCAAGAGAACAAGTTAACTAACCAGCACATCTTCCTTCTTTTGTATCTTCCAGTTTTAGAGGAATGAGGCTGTAGGAGAGACTGCTGGTACAGGTGCTTGCCATTACAGCCCCACAATTACCGGTATCAGCACATAGTGATGTGTGTGAGGCAAGTTAAATGCTACATCAGGAATGTTTGGTCTTTCCCCATGAACACTAAAACATTCAGCATCACCAGATGCACATATATTCAAAATATTATCATATGGTAAAAAAAAAGGTGTAATTCAAGACTTATTTTTTTAAGAGGATGGAGGAAGACTAGCATTGGCCATCAAGATCCAAAATGGCTCCGCTGACTCTGGCTTTACAGCGGATGGTCTGGTCCATGAGAATGAAATACCTAATGTATCCCACTGCTTTGTTTTCCTTTATTTGCCAAGCACCTTCATTTGAATTAGGTTTAAAATGCACTTCAAATAGTGCTTGATTGCCCCACTGAAATCAGTGGGTGGCTGGGGGCTGTAGCTGAGAGCAGAATGCAGTGAGTGGCACAGGCTGCCCAGAGCACCTCCACTGGCACCAGAAACCTCCGCTCTTGCTCTTTCTCTTTCAAATACACCAAAACGGCAGCACTGTTTGCTCTGTGTGTGAACGTTGGGGTGCTTCTTGCCACGGCTTCCATGCAAGTGGTCTGGCCAGTGGGTTTCAGGCAGCCCCTGGCTGAGCAGAACACAATGACCGTGCTGCTCCCCTCCCCACACGCAGGCTCCCTATGCCGAGACACAATCGTTCGGTCTCTTCTCTGCCCCAAGACTACATCACCACCTTTTAAATGTCAGCACCAAGAAAACCCGGTTCAGTATTGAGCACTAACAAGTCAACCTTGCACAGGCATGACCCACTGAGAAAAGATATCACTAACCTCATCTATAGCTTTCTTATAGCTCTGTGGGTAAAGGAAGAATAATCAGCATCAGAGGAAACAGATCAGGACAGGAAAAAGCCAGAGGAAGGGCAAGCAGGTTAGAAATAAAATTAGAATTGTTAGCTCAACGCTGTGGAGTGTAGAGAAAAAAAACATCAACAAAACATTATTACACATTAAAAAAGAGAAGCAGTGGAAATTCATTTCATTAGGCCGAGTCTGCAGTTTTAAAATACAAATGTCAACAGCATTAAACCAGGAGGAGACACTTCGGATGAGATTTTGCTCAGAATAATCAAATGAGATTGTACAGAGACCACTACCAGGTTTGGTTTTAAGCTGTGAAGGCTGTCGGGGGCTGGTTTCCAGAGCAGAGCATCCCTCCGCTGGGCTGCTGCTGGGGGGACATGCAGCGCGGAACACAACAATGTGCCATAGGCAACCACCACACCCAAGCTAGCAAAGCCCTTAAGCATCTGCTTCACTTGAAAACACAGGCTTAAGTGCTTTCCCCTAGACTTGGGCTCCTGATAAAAACTCATGCACTCTCTTAAGCGTTCATATGTCCCGTGGGCTCTTGCTGTACCACTGCTTTCCAGTCTCTGCTGGAGAAGCAACAGTACTAGCCTCTTTTTTGGGGGCCCTGCAGTTGTGCTACCACACTGAAGGGAAATGTGGTCAAGCCAGCTGGCAACATTCCCATGGGAAATAATTTAAGACTCACAGCGGGTCGGCTTGGTCGCGTCACATCCCTGTTGTCTTCCTGCTTGACCTTAGCAGGCTCGTGGGAGAGCACAGGGGACCCTTCAGGCTTGGTGTTCCCTGGGCAAAAGGCAAGCAGAGAGAATGGGAATTAAAATGTTGCTCAAACATGTCACTGCATCCTGTCACCTGGAACAAGTGGGATTGAGGGCTCCATCATCGTTTTCTTTCTGCTGTCTCAAAAAACCCTCTTGCTCCTCTCTGACTGTCATTGCAACAAGTCTCCATCAACATAGCAACAAAAGCCATGATCCAGGCCTGCCTCCACTGACAGCCCTCTTGCAGTGTTACTGCCCTTCTTTCTACTAAAGAAACAAATTCACTTTGCAGAAAGCTCTGCAGCATCTGACATTGCTGGGACATTATTTGTCACAGGATTCCTCATTACTAAAACCAAAATCAAACCAAAAAGGACAACTGGTGATAAACTCGTTTTACTGACTACCTAGCGGAGTAATGATTTCAACAACAGATATGTCATTTTACAGCCAAGTCATAAAAAATTCAAAGCATGGAGACAGCATTTGTTTTAATGCGCTTCAGCCCTAGGGATTTATACTGCGGGGCTGTGCCAGAAATGCAGATGTATGTGTTGTATGTGCTTTAGCAACTCCTACTGCGATTAAATGGGGGAATAGAATATCTTTAAGAGTGGCTCTAAGATGAAACAATTTGACTAGGAACATAAGCCCAGTGTCAGCATGGCTGCCTGGCAAAAGCATTTTAGAGAAAGCTTCTTACAGTTTAATTCACTCCTCTGCTCCCATCTCAGGCTTTGCACAAAGATGAAGCTCCAAAAAAAAAAATTAAATATACTTCTAAAAGTGAAACACACGCCCAAAGAAACCATCACAGAAGAAGTGTGCTTGGGTTGATGAAGATGGGAAGCACACTGGTATTTTTTTTTAATCATTTTGTTTACCCTAAAGCATAACTTCTTTTAGTGTGAGGTGTCCCTGCTCATGGCAGGGGGGTTGGAACTAGATGATCTTAAGGTCCTTTCCAACCCTAACTATTCTATGATTCTATAACCCCCATCTCCTTTTGTAGAAGCTACTTGGCACCGCGAATGCAGAAGCAGCGCAGGCTGCTATGGGCATCGTACATCAGCATCCATGCAAAAGGGAGTGTTGGCATCTCTGTTTGCTAGGAGGTCAGCTGGTCACAGAAGTGCATCAGGAATGACGAATTCTTTGATTTTTTGTTAAAAACCATACATGAGATCACAGATCTCTTGCCCTTCTTGCTTACCAAACAAGCCGCAGAAAGCATGCCCGATGCTAAGGGATGTTCTCAAGAACCTCACCTCTGACTCTGTTGCGCTCACTTGAGCCAGCCTGGGAGCCAGGCTGGGACCCACCCTGGGAGCTGGGCTGGGAGCTGGGAGTGCTAGAGCTGGAGGAGCTGCCACTGCTGGTCCTCTGCAATGGGCTCTCCACGATGGGCTCCGTCCTCCTCAGGTCTGGGTTGCTGCAGGAGCACAAACCAGAAGGACAGCATCAGCCAGTGTCACACACTCCTCCGGACTTCAGCTGCTTCCCACACTGACAGGGAGAGTTGCAAAGGTGAGGGGACACCTCCTCTGTTGGACAAGACAGGGCTGAGGTCTTCTTTTCTGAAGCTATTGAGCCTGCAAGACCCACTGAGGGACTACATAGAATTAGGCACTGACCATCTTTATGGAGGTGCACCACAACCACAATGAAGAATTGGCTAGAGAGGCGTTCTACTCTTATTTTGGCAAATTCGTCAAAAATTAAGATTGTTTGTTCAGAACTCCCTTTCAGTCTGTAGATGTGCAATGCTGGAGTTATCTACTTAACTATCAATATCATAAAAGTGGGAATTAGCACATCACTGTTAGACAGAGAAATAAGTATTTAATTGAAGAAAGGATCTCAAGTTTGCAACAAGGCTGCAGATCACTTTTAGCATTTATTCATACTTCTCAATTTTCATTGCTTCACTTTAAACTTGCATCAGAGATCCCCCTTTGTTCCTTGATTTCTCTCGCCTTGTGAACATGCATACATCTAGAATAAAAAGCATCCTTGATACATGAAGAGTGACTAATATCTTCCCTGGGTATCAGATGCCTTCAGGAAATTAATTCTTATTTGGCACTGAAATGAAATCAGAAGACACATTCACACAGAGTTATGCAATTTGCTTTTATACAATATTTCTGTTCAATTATCTTATTTGAAGTCCTGTTAAAAATGTATGAAAAGCTTTCTCCATCAAGACCAATTAGAACTTTGCATACATAAAAAGAATGTGGTAATAGTGCCACATGAATAATACAATTACAACTGGATGCCATGCATGTAAGGTGCAAGTTCTGTGGGGTCTGCATGGCATGTCCCTCAGAGAACAACCATGTTGGTGCAAGTTGTGCTAAGGCCCACTGCCATAATGGGGTTGTCGGCAGAATCGTTTGGACAGAGCCTAATATGGATATTGTATAAAATCCCTGCTTATTGTTATCTTGCATTGAAACAGGTGGGTATTAAAATGATGACAGCAAGACAGCAGCTTTCTGTGTGCAAGGAAAATCCCCTCGTTTGCTACAAGAGGGTGACAAATAAAGGAAAGCATATTTTTATAATATTTACATTTATGCATGGGGGGAATCAAGAACCAATAGGAGAGGAAGTTCAAAAGGAAAGCTGGAGAAATGTTACACTGCTGTGAGAGAAATGAAATATGAAATACTTTCACAGAATATTAAGTTTAATGAATATGATAGCATCCTAATAATTTCCAGTTTTCATCCAACTGAAGGCCTCCGGCTCATGTTGTATGGCTGATGTGTCCTTAGCTAAATTAACTCATGAAACGTATTTGAAAACTTTGGCAACTAATGTATATACCTGTACCAACCAGGACTGGGACTGCAATGTCCAGAAAACAGCGGGCAACCTTCAACTCGAACACCAGGTCCCCTTATTGGTTTTATTTCCAATATCATCACTTCCTAGGACTACGCAGTCCAATATCCCTCTGCGTTTTAAACTGTCCTTCAAGCAAACACTCATTAAAAGAACATTTTAAAGAATTCAAAATGCTTCAGCCTTCAGCAATAAAGGGAAACAAACCATGATATGAATGTTTTTTTCTATGAAAAAAACCCCAAAACCCAACAAAATTCTTCTGCCTTCTGCTACCCCTGTCAGCTACTCTAAGCTGCTGCCCACCGTATGTGAGTCTGCTGATGCATGGTTGGGGAACTGAGCTGGAAAGAAAGGTGTATCCTGAAACTGGTGACAGCACTCGGCTACAGACTTTCCAGCATTCTCTTTCTGACCTCACCCTGAAAGGACAAGGCAGAAAGAAGAAACCAAGGAGCTCCTTCACACAATGCTATGTGGAACACATATTACCTTGAGATTTGCCTGTCTGAGGTCTATAGCTGTCTGTGATGCTCTGCAAACCAGAGACAAGCTCTCGCATGACTAAGCCAAGTTCCTTCCATCCAGCTGTGAGCAAAGCCTGTCAAATTTCCTGCTTGGTTTAAACATGCCCAGGGATAGCTCTGACATGGCAGATCAGACCGCTGCTGTGGTACAGCATCCTGCCTCAGGGTGCTACAAGCGTGCCCTGCACATCACCATGCCCAAGAGCTGCATGAGGCTGAACTAAAGTCCTAGGAAACTCAAAGTGATTTTATCTTTGGTCTACATCTAATGAAAATCTCCCCAAACTGTATCAACACATTCCTCAGTCATTATCTGTGAAAAGCTGCTCTGATGCATAGAAAAACTATGGTATGTATCACTGAGATCTCCCCACAGGCTTATGTGGATCCCCTTATAAGTAAGAGGTGACACTGGGAGAAAGAGAGCCTGACTCTGCTAAAGGGAGTGCCCAAATTCTTTTTTTACCCCTAGCTGCAGAGGTAGCATCCATTTCCAAACCCTGAAATACCCAGGAACATATTCAGCCCAGGGAGCAAAACCTCCAGGGATCTAAGCATTCACAGCCTTTGATGCCAGTATATTTTGTACTAAGGCACTAATGAATGCAAAAGCTCACTGCAACGATAAGAGAAGCATTGCAAATCTTAGGTTGTTACCAATCAGTAAAAGCAGGGCTAAACCCAGCCCATGCCTGGGCTTCCCAGTCAGGCAAAGGATTGCATGCTGGGATCACTCCTGCCCATTGCCCTCTGTGTCCGTACCTTGCCCATGTCCATATCTTGCCCATGCCCATACCTTGCTCGAATAGGCTGGGAGCCCAGTCGGGGCCCCAGGGCACTGCCATTGCCAGGGGAGTTCTTCCTCGCCAGAGCAGGGGATATGGAAGTGGTTCGTTGAGGCACCTGGAAAAGAACAGACATATCTGCTGTCACCCAGTCTGCCCCACCATTCAGGCTGCCATTTGCACACCTGAGAGATCACCTCCCAGCACTGCCTTATTACTTGATCTACAATTGATTTCCCATTGAGGGATAGGCAATTATAAACCACAAAGCTCTCAGCTTTTAGAAGGTATCACCCAAATGTGAGACAGAAATGAGCTGCAAAGGGTGCGATGAGGGATGCTCCTGGCAGGAGAGCCCTTGAGCAGCCCAGCTACCATCAAACAGGGTGTTTACTTTTTCAAAAGTGAACGTATGCATGTACACACACATATATAATTTAAATCTAACAAAACCCAGAAAATTACTTTTTAAGGTAAAATTCTAACTGAAGTGCATTTCAGAAACATGATGGAAGTTTTTTTTTCTTGTGAATAAACACACAGTCATGTTAGGCAAGAGAAAACGATTTAGAGAGCAACCAAACTTGATATTCTGCAGTATCATTAGCTACAGCTTGTTTCATTAAAAAGAAATCTCCCCTCCAGGTATGGTACGCTGCAGTTGGAACCTGGGGAGTATTTTACCTTCCTCTGAAGCATCCAGCTATAAGCACAGGCAGAAACAAGACCCTGGACCACAGAGACAGCCAGCCCCGCCTCATGGGGCAGTCCTTTCATTTCCATTTACAAACACATCAAACCCACTTTGGGCAGTAAAACGTGAAGTCAGACTCCTCATGGCTATTACTGCTGACACAACAGCCTTAAATGTGATTTCGTTGGGACACCTTACAGAGTTCACGTTCTCTCAGCCAATGGGGAAAATACTCCATAGTGCTGGAAAACAGCTTTTTTTCCAAGGAGCTGGTGCTGTGGTTTCACCATGAAGCGCATCACTGCAGTTAAGAGACACTCTTCTTCAAGGACTCAAGGCAAAAACCAACTTTAAATTGCAAGTTTTTTTTCAAAATGAGGTTAAAACCAGGCACCCACCCTCCTGCACTACTGAGAACTGAAGCACACAACAGCTCCAGGAGCTGTTGACTTGCTTTTCCTCTTAGTGTGCACTGATGTCTCCTCTCACTTGCTGGTAGCAAAAATGTGAACATTATTAACACATATGACAGGCCACCACAGATCCCTTGCACAGGGAGGCTTACCTGGTAGCTGGTATTTTGCTCTTAAGCCACTTTATGAATACAAAGAAAAACTGCCTCTTAATCAGGGACAAATACTGCCTTGCCTTTGTCACTAATGAATTTGTAATAATTTTTCTCTGTAAAAATCCTCCATTGCTGAGCACTGATTCACTGTAAGGGGAACTTTAATGGCCAAGTTATAATTCTTCCAAAACGAAGGTGCATAAACAATGTGATCAAAATACTGGTCCAGAAGAGTCTTAATTAAAGAGGTACTGCCAGACACTGCCAAAATGTCAGTGAATGTAAAAAGCTGCTGGAGCCGTTACAAGTCTTCCATCAAATATTGATTGCAACTGGAGGCAGGGTACCAGACTAAAAAGGACCCATCTTATTGAGTATGACATATTTTATGTTCCTGTAATTCTATTTAAACAGAAGGTTGCTTTTTATCCTAGGGGAAGGAGACAATAATTTATTATGGCCTCTATCCAGGCTCCAGAACTTTCTTTGTTGGAGGGCAACACTATTTTGCAGCACTGTGTGTGTGCCCGAGAGCAGCTACCAGCATCTTGTGCAAAACCTGCCTTGGGAAAATGCAGCCCCGGGGCTGTAGGTAGTTGCCGCAGAGCCATGGGGATGGGCTCAGTCCTGCCCAATCTGCTTTGCCAGAGGTGCTGAGCACAGCACTGTCCCATGGGGACTTAGCTCTGGGATTGCCTCTTTGATGTGCTGAAAGTGAGGAGTGGTAGTGTTACCTTTGGTGGAATGTCTTCCTCCTGCCGTAACCAAGAACTTCGGTCAAACTTTTCAATGCGAGGGGGCAGAGGAGGGTTTTCTGAGGTGGGGTCCGAGTTCTGCCTTGGCATCTCAGTGCGGTGAGAGGTCACCGTCAAAGCCTCCTGAAACCCAGCCAGTCCCTTTGCAGGCTGTTCATGCAGTGACTGAGACCCAGACAAGGAGCTTCCTTGGGATTTCACAGTGACCAGATGTGGAATCTAAGCACCAAGTCAAAACAGAACTATCAGTACAAAATGGGGGGAAAAAAAAAAAAAAAAAGAAGAAAAAAAAAGGAAAAAGAAGGAATAAAAAATATTTTAAAAATTGATTAAAAAAAATTTGATTAAAATATTTGATTTAGCACTTCAGATGCACTAAAAAGCCCCCTCAGTTTGAGATCAGCACTCCCTTGGTTTCAGGAATGCCTGATTTATATTGCTTCAACATAATACCTATTAAAAATCACGCCTGTACAGCTCAGCCTTTTAAAATCAGGCAATGTCATGCTCCAGCCCTGACCGCTCCTGCATGCAGCTGGAGATAGGCTCACGCTGACAGCCCGGTGCCGATCCATGGGTACCACCCCAGGAGCAGGGGCAGGCTGCTCCCTCCTGCCAGCTCCCGCGTACACCGTGCCCGCCCCAGGCTCTGCCTGCCACTGGATGCATTTACAGCTTCTATGCTTGCATCTCTAAAGTTGTACTAATGAGTTTGGCATGGATTTTCCCTGTTAAAATGGAGGAAAAAAAAAAAGAAAGGATAATAAATAATAATAAAAAAAATCGTCAGGAATTCTAAGGCATAGATGGCTTAAAAAAATATCTTGCAGCATGAGTTTCTATAGGTCTAGGTAGCCACTATCCCATGAATCAGCCCTACAGTTCTAAAGGTCACAAGTGAAAGAAATACCAACATCTGTTTTGGGAAATCTGAGAAATTCACAAAGTTAGTTTGTGAAATCAGAGCTTCCTCCCAGGACCCTGTGAAGCTGCACTTCTTTGATACAGGGGGGTTGTAACTTTTATTTGACATTTCTACATACATGTCTATGTATACATAGACATGTATCATATGTATATGAGTATGCATGCATATGTTTACATGGGTCTTTGGGTGTCAGGTAACTTTTTCGTTAAGATTTCATTGCCAAACAGAAGTGTTTGTAGCTGGTGACAATATATGTTACCAAAAAGGTCACTGAAAAGTATTTGGTCAATCAGAAAGATTACAGTGGGGGTTTTACCTACTTCCCAATGTATACAGACCATGTACACTGGGTCAAAGAGCTGTACATTTAAGGAGTTTCCTATATGTATTTTGTTTAAAGATGGCATGGTACTGCTGTCGTACGAGTGCGCATACCACACGTGGATGGCACTTAGCTGGCACATTTTTCCATAGAAAGTCCAGCTGGATTTGCAGCAAAGGCTTTGTACTTCCCTCTGAAACACTTGATGAAGTCTGTGGATCTGTGGCAGTAATTCCAGGGGCTGGATCAGAGGAAGCATCAACACTCCTACAGCTTTTGGTGGCAGAGTACTTACAGACCTCATGGCTGGGAGGAACTTTTAAAATAACGATGCCCCTCCTGTGTGACGGTCATGGTGATCTATGCCCTCTCCAGATGTGTTTGTGACTGATGTCAACTCAATGGAAAACCAAAACAAAACCTTGAAGTAAAGCAGCAAAGAAAGCAAAAAGCATCTTGGATCTTTTGTACCAGGCACTGTAGTTTTAGTCCTTTACATAAACCAGATCCAAAGAGGAACAGAGCAACTGCCACACTGGACCAGGCCAGCAGTTCCTCTTTTGTCCTCCAGCTTGTTTCTGGCAGTAACTAGTACGTGATGCTTCAAAGGAAGGTATAAACCAGCATGATGTAGCTAACACATGGAGGTGACAAGAGGAATACACTCATGAATGTAGATGCTGCTCTTACTCATGAATACGCTTAAGGCTGAGACACAATTTCCCTTAAATCAGCTCTTTTTCTTGTTACCTTACCAGCACCCCCAGCATCCTGGCTCTGGTATGTGAGCCTGCCAGGGGAAGTGCTGTTACCTGTGGGTCCACAGGTCGAAGCAGGGGTGGGGTCCGTGCTGGCTGCACACCACTGATGCTGAAAGACTCTGACCGAGGAGGCAGGTTGGGGTCAGAAATCCTGTTGGCCACTTTATGAGGCATGGCCGGCGAGCTCTGGCGATTGAGCCGGGAGCGTTCCTCCACCTGCAGCGAGACAGGGAGAGTGGGTGAACACCCCATAAAAACCTGTCTCCAATAGAAAACCAAGGTATGCATATCTAAGTACATATGAAGTTCTTTTCTCCTTTGGCGGATCACATATATTGTATCATCATGGAATCCAAGTCACTCTGCAGATTTTGCAATAAATGCAGTTTAAAGACACTGGAAGAACTATTTGTATTTATGCACAGAATTCATTTCTGAATATGAAATGAAGAAATAAAGAAAAGGAAACACGACTCTCAGAGGTATTTCTAGAAGATGACTCCTGAGAAGCTCTTGCTTCTTCTCAAATGTATCTTTAAGCAAGGGGACCCTTTTCCTTCACTATTATAAACATCACGAGGAGTGCTTTTGTTTGATCTGAACGAAAGAATAAACATGGCAGCCAGAAAATGGCTAGCTTTGATCTAGATTTAGTAAGTCTGGCACCTTGTCATGTATGGAAGAGGAAAAACTTCCATTACCAGTAGAGAAATAAATCCAAAGCCCACTGCTTTCAATTCCCCTTGATCGAAGTGCAATGGTTTCAGCTAACCCAGACATACGTGCAATCTGCTCCTGCAGTTAGAGGAGGTATGCATCGGTATTCATACAGCATATGCTATGCCGAATTTCTGATACCTCGAGATCTGATGGGTATTTTCATTCATGTATCATTAACATGTTAAATACTCTTAGCATGTCTTGATTCCACCATGTACAATGTCATGTTAAAAGGCAATCTTTAAAATAGGTTTGCTTGGAAAGAACCACAGCTTCTTTTTAAGTAATAAATACTCATGGAACAAAAAAGCCATTATATTAATAAAAATGCATCTTTTCCATTTTCAGATATTGAGCAGGTGTCAGATTTAGGTAAAATTTAGGTAAGAGATATGTGTTACGGATTCTTTTCTTTCTAGCTCATGAGGGACAATCCAGGACACCGCTGTGTCCTAAGAGGTTGTTGCAACTTCCCCAGATGCTGCCCACTGGCTAGCAGAGGCTGTACAGAACTTGGTCTGGTGATGCCTATGGGAGTGGATACAAAGATGGGAAGGCAAGCAGGGCAGGAAGGAGAACTCCCTCTGAACAAGGGAACAGCAGCATGAGCACTGGGTTGCAGGCAAGGCCCAGTACAACTCCTCATCAACCAAATTTTGTTATGAACAACAGCAGGCAGAGACAGTGCTGCTGCCAAGTACTCCACCTGTTTGCAGGTGCTCTCCGGCACACTGCCAAGCCGTTATGTGCAGCTAATCATGGAGGACGTCAAAGCTTGTGTAGAGTAGAAGGCAGGGGAGTGATGAAATGGGGATGTCTGTGTACCGGGAAGGAGAAAGACACTTGGTTTCCCATTGCCAGCATCTATTCACTAGGACTTTGCTGCACCAGCACAGCAGAGGATGCCTCTGGGACTCTCCAGCTGCACTTCATGAAGTCCTACTGACTCCACCATTAGGCAGAGTGAGTAAAACCCTGCAGGAATTCATCATCACTCTGGTTCAAGCCATTTCTAATTGAACTCAAGATTCTCCTCAAACAGGAAACATTCTTAGCAGCTTCTATGCAGGTCTCAGTGGAAGGATGCTAATGTTTTAATACATCACTTCAAAGCAAGAGAAGAATAAAGCCATGGGGACTGCAGGAGGAGCTGACGCACATATTTGCTGCTGCAGAGAACAGCAGAGCTTCTGACGCACAGTTGAGCCCTGAGCTCCCAGGAAGGTCTGAGCTGTGGGAAAGCACTGCAGAGCCCGGCCACTGCATGGAAAACATCCAATTAAACTTGTCTCCTCCTTTATGCATGGTCATGTATGGCATACACCTGCTCAAACCTATCCTTCAGCTGACCAAGCTTCTTTGTCACTGAGAAGTTAGACTCGGTGTCGTGCTTTAAGCCCAGCTGGTAACTCAGAACCATGCAGCCGCTTGCTCACTCCCCCTGCTTCTTCCTCCCCCTGCTCCTGGGGGGATGGGGAGGAGAATCTCAAGAATGTAACTCCCACAGGTTGAGATAAGAACAGTCCAGTAACTAAGGTATAACACAAAACCACTACTACTACCACCAATAATAATAGTGATAAGGGAAATAACAAGGGGAGAGAATGCAGCTGAACCCAGGACACCTGACTATCTGCATCACTTTGTTTAGCAAATACTGGTCTATAACAGACAAGCCAGTAATGGAGAAAGCTGCTCATTACAGTACTACTGCTTAGAGTGCTAATGCCACGTCCCTGGCTGGATCATCAGAGGGTTATAACATGATGCCCAAGAGGCCCAGCGAGTCCTTGATGATGAACCTGGCTAAATGGCAGGTCTGGGACAGCACCCTGGCTATATCCCAAGTTAATTTCCAGTGGATAACCCTTCATTCACAAGATCATTAGAAGGGGCAGCAGATTGAGATGCGCATCCATGTGTATTGATAAGACTATCTGATCAGACTGTTTTGTTTAGCATAAAAAAAGAGAAATCCTTGACCAAGGAAGCTATGAAAAATGCAGTACAGCCTAGTTCCTAAACCAGAGCTTTGTCTTCACTGACAGACCAGTCCCTTAACAAGGGGATGCAGACACACAATGCAAGTGGCTACAGCCACTTTATGCTTTACCCTGTGTCTGCAGGGTCTTGGAGTTACCATGTGAAGAAGAGTGAGGTGGGAAAAAAAGTGCATAAAGGAGAGCTATGAAAAGCAGAGAGGGGCACGGCGCAAGGAGAACTCAGCTATGGTGATCAAGCTCTTGAGGGAGAAGACTTGAGACCAAAGAATATAAATACAAGGATGGTATGGGATATCATGAAAAATCTTCAGAAAATATCCTAATAAGCTCTGCAGAGCCTCCAGAAATTGTAGGCTGAACACTAGACTTGTCTTTTCATTGTTCTCAAAAGAAAACAAAGTCTCAATATTTCTGTTAAATTAGCATGCATGGGCTGGGTATGGAAATTGCTAAATTGTAACAAGAACCATGGTAGGATGATTAAGTATCAGCACAAGCCTACCTGTACAGCCAGCAAGGACGGTACTTTAATCTATGCTGCAGAGTAGCTGAATTGTTCTAGAAGTGTGACTATGCAGTAGGTAAAACAGGGGATCAAAGCAAGAGGAGTAGTTTAGGGAAGTTCCCAAAGGTATTTTGTCAAGGCAGTACATCAAACTACTGCTCCCAAGAGCAGAAAGATGCCACAGTGGCTGCTTTGAGCATTTCATTAGAAATCAGACAGAGTGACACAGGTAAAGAGTAAATGGTTTGGAGAGCTAATTAGTGGAAGCTGGAGATACTCCCCAACAACAGGAAACCTCATCTTCCCTGTGACTTCAGCAAAGGGTATGAGGCGACATTCTGCTGCTCTCATTCATACTGTACAGTTCCCGACACTGTGCTTCAAGTGATCGCAACAAATAAAAAGATGCCTCCCCCATGGAACAGAAGAAATGGGACTCTGTGTTTGAAACAACGCTAAATCCAGCACTTCTCTCCTTCACACCAGATAAAGAATAAGGTTCCTTTTTATATATCTTTGCTATGGCTTTGAAGACAGTGCCAGAGGTACTTTAGCAATGTTCCAGAGGATTTATTTAAACCAGGCAATGAAAGACAGTTTATTCCCCTTTCCCTGCCTGCTACCAGCTCTCAGCACTTCTGCAGATGTTCAAGAGAGACCTTATTCTGCACAAAGCCACAGAGGCACCATCCAGGTGGAAAACTCTCACGCTAGAGGTAGCTCAGCACATCTGGAGCATCTTATCTGCAGACCCACTTACCAAACCTCTTCTTCCACTGGAAGGGCTGGAGAAAGATGCTGCAACTCCATGAAAATATGCCTTCTGGTGCATCACCACCAGAAGACTCTGAAGACTAAATTGGAAGGGAACAAAGGAGAAACCCAAGGGAGTATAAAGAAGTGAAAAGACACCCACATCTCCATCTGTGATGGTTTAGAAAGGTTAAGAACTGTTCGTATTATTGACATTTGCTTAGCAATGGAGAGCTGATTGAATTTCTTGAGCATTTGGTGCTTGCAGGTATTGTGGATACAGCCGAGGGCTGTCAAGAAGAAAGACCAGGAGAGAGCTATGTGCTGGATGCATACATCTCTGCCAGGACTAAAGGGTGCCAGGCATTTGGCAGCAGAGCTGTGATCCTGCTTAGTAAGAATAGGCGAGTTATTAAAAGATCTTTCTGCCCAGGGCTGCAAAATTAAACCAACACAACACAAAGAACTTTGGAAAAATTAATGCAAGAGTGGGCACCAGTCTTACTGGAGCCACCACAAAGAGACTAAGGAGACGGAGTTTGTACATGATCCTGAAACTGCACTGCAGACAATGCATGTCTTCATCTTTTCAAGACTATTCAGACAGGCAATAATTAATATTCAAGATCTCGCAATTGTTACAACAATTACCTCTTTTAGCTGGAGAGAAAAAGAAAACTGTCGATGTGGCTTGCCTTCCTGAAAATCATGAAAGCAGAGCAACCTCAAAAGATACAGCCCTGAGCACGGAAGGAAAGGCTGGCTGATCTCCGCCTATGGCGAACTGAATTAGTGCTCAGCAAGGAACCCTGCTACAACCACCCTCTGCATCCACCCCTGACCCCCAGTAGGCTTGTGGACATGCCAGGTAGGAGCACCAGGAGCTCCCAGTATGTTCACATATCCCCAGCTATGGTTGAACCCCTTCAGGAGGGACCCATTTTCCTCCTTGCATGCCCTCATGGAAAAGCCTCCTTCCTTCACTCTCTTTGCTTGCACAAAGGTACACAGAGATGCACACACACTCCATTGAACTGGGAGTGCTTCCAGCACTCCTAATGGCATCTGCTGGAGGCTGACCCAGCAGCGTGCAAGCTGCTATACATATTTCGGACCGAACTGTGTGCCCAGCCCTGCAGACGCAGGCAAGCACCCTCTTGCTCCTTACTCTTGCCTACCTCCTTGGCCCACGCTGGCTTCTCGCTGGCATTTATCCCTTCTTTATAATGGTAGAGAGGTTTCTTCTCTGCTGGCCTCTGGTCCTGCCGCTGCTGTTGCTGCTGCTGCTGCAGGGAGACCAGGTAGTCTCGCTCCTGCTGGAGCTGCCTCTGCAGCCTCTCTGCTTGCCGCTGCTCCTCCAGCTGCTTGCGCTTATACTCCTACCCAGAAGAAAACACAGTGAAATGGATGCCTGGCCAGCCCGTAAACACAGGGCTGCAAACTACAGATTTATCTGTTTGGGTGGAAAATGGGGCCTGAGTATCTGAAAGGCTGTTTCCTGGCAAAGCTCACTGATGTGAAAGACTTTGGGGACTGAGCTGTAAAGCATCCCAGAGGAGAGGCAGCTGGGAGAACAGAGCCAACAAATTCAGAGTTGTGACCCCAAAATCGATACTCTGCAGCCAGTGAACTGCCCTGTCTACTGGAGGTGCTAGCACTGCTTACCAGGGAAGCCCTGCAAAGACCCCTGAGGGCTGACATCTGTTTAGGAGTTGCCATTGACTTTGCCCTGATTTTTCTGGATGGGAAGAACAAAGGATCAACCTGATAAGGTGCCAAACATCACCAGGTCAGACAAAGCTCAGGTGAAGTCAACTCCTCTGTAGGGCCAATTTATTCTTTGTGGGAAGGGCTGCACAGCACAGCTAACTGTGTGATCTTTCTGAATCCCTATGGCTCTATGAGGTTTAATGAGTAAATCATTTTGAAAGAGCCATTTTAAAAGGCAAGGGCTTGTCTGAGGGTTTTTCTTTTCCCTAAATAAAATTAATAGCAAGATCAAAAAGAATAATCTCTGCAGATTAAAAGAAAATGCAGTGAGAATAATAGCTACCAGCATTAAAAGGACAACTCAAAACCAAATTAAATAAAAAAAGAGGACATCTAGAACAAAAACAGCACAAGAAGGAATATACAGTATTCCTGCAAGGAAATTAAAACAAAGGCCTCCACTTGGAATATGAAAATCTGCACGGCAGGGTGGGTTCTCTGGATGCAGGCATGCGACAGCTCAACCACACTACAACATGCTGCAAACAGCCTCTAAAACTACACAGCAAATAACAGAGCTGCTCCTCTCACAAAGGCACAAGCACGCTGATGCCAGGGAAGGGATGCAACGAGAGCGCTGTACACCACAAGGGGACCCAGATGAAGCAGTGGTGGATATTGAGGCATGCTCGTGGTCACAGAGCGGGACAGGAGGCTCCGGGTCTGGTGGTGACAGTGGCATTCCCCATGTCTTGGCATGGCAGGGATCACTTAGGTAGCTTAGGTGCACGCAGGCTCATGCGGACACGACACGGGCAGAAAGCAGCAAGCGTGGCCGTGGCCTCCCATTTACCAGAAGTAGTGCTTGCTCCTGCAACAACTGCTGCTGCAGGATCTCTAACTGTCTCTGCTCCTCCTCTAACTGTCGCCTGATGTACTCCTGGAGGCATGGGCAGCAAGGATCAAAGGAAAAAGAGAGAGAAGGTAAAAGAGACAGTATTTCCCAAGAGGAAGGAAAATGAGGTGGGCACCTACATCCACCCAGCCTGAGAGCCAGTACTCTCTGTCCCTGCCCAAAGAGTCCAGGGTGTCCACCACCCTACAAGGGACCTCTGAGGGTAAACAGTGAAAACTACTGGGAAATGGCAAACATTAACTGGGAACACCACAAAACCCCACCCTGGGAACAAGCGGGTGGGAAGAACTTGCATCAAGTGTCTCCACATCTGCAGGCCTGCAAGTGGACCTACACAGAAATATGTGACAGCAGTGGAAAGCAACACACACAGTGTTAACAATTAAGCAATTGGCTCTTAAGTAGCACAAATTATGAGTGTTTACAAGAAAAACCCTGCTTAGAGGAAGAGATCTGTGCTGAAGACTATTGCCTCGCTCCCACCGTGTTACCTGCTCGTGCTCCGCACGTCGCCGCTCCTCCTCCCGCCGTATCTGCTCCTCATAGTGTCGCCGCTGCTCCCGCTCCTGCTGCTTCCGCAACTCCTTCTCCCGCCTCTGCTGCTGTGGGGGCAGAACACACAGGTCAGCACCCCCACTCCTCTCCCTGAGAGTTTCACACAATTTTCAGGGAGCCACCTTGTCCAGCAACC
The DNA here is from genome assembly GCA_026283785.1 of Coracopsis vasa. Classification (NCBI taxonomy): domain Eukaryota; kingdom Metazoa; phylum Chordata; class Aves; order Psittaciformes; family Psittacidae; genus Coracopsis; species Coracopsis vasa. Next base: position 37,085 of record JANHGB010016929.1, read on the forward strand.
CACAACACTCCTGTTTACCCAATGAGATGCCTTGTTAGCCGGCAGGTCTGTCTGGGGCAGTAGAGGGGCTTGCTGATCCTACCCCATCCTCATGTGCTCTGGTGCCTAGCACCAGCTATGGAGAACCCACAACATCCTCCTGGCCAGCACCTGACCATGCACACAACCCCATTTCTTCTTCCACCTGCATATGAAGCTATGTGGGCAGTGTGTGATCCCCACTTGCCCACATGCCTGACTAGTGGGCTCATCAGGTCTCAGACATCCAGGAGCTGGACAAACCCATCGCTTATGGGAAACTTGTCCCCAGACCCATCGGAGGGTGCTGGGGGAGCTACTGCCTGTCAAGAGGGGAACACGTCCCTCTTAATGTTTGCGAAGGCCAGAAGCTAAGACAGAAGACCCAAGATCCTAGAGTTTTCCCTTTCTGTAACACAAAATGATCAGGATGGGAGGGCTTCCCTTGCCACTCCTGCCTCCTGGGTCACTTCCCTGCTTGCGCAGTGGTGTAGCATCTTTGCTGACAGCAATCCAGAGCACTTTTCTGGGGGGGAGGATGATGACCTAGAGCCTGCTGTGAGCCATCCAGAGTGCCCTGGGCACCCAGGTGACACCCGCAGCCCCCACCCCCTCTGCTTTTAACCTAGCCTAACCCCTCCAGCTCCTCAAACCACCCTGCTCTCTGGTCCTGGGGCAGGGGCTCACAGCAAACCGCTGCAACACTGCCATGAAGCAGAGGGGCTGCAGGCTTCTCCGCACCTCAGCCGGCACATCAGCAGAGGGCACTCAAATGCCAGTATTGACTACTGGGGATCTGCAGCCTGCCATAACTCCATCATGTGCTGGGTGCAGCAATACTCTGCAGCACTAACGGGCAGACAACCCGCTGAAGCATAAATCTGGTCCTTTTTCCTCCCTTTTTTTTCCTCCTTTTTTCCCCCGTTGCCGACACAGCAGCTGAGCAGACTGCAGTGGGAAGGCAGGCACTGGAGGGACTGGCAACACTATGCATTCGCTAAATCACGTGGAGGGCTGGAGATGGCAGCTGACTACAGCAGCTCTGCCCAAGGAGCTGGCTGTGCTATCCAGAGACAAAGATGTATCTTTAAACTGCTGCTCTGCAATAATCTGCACTGTATATTCAGGCAAATCTGAAATCTGTATCTATCTATAGATAGCTACCTATATAGATACCTATCCCTGTTATAGGTATCTAGCTATAGATCCTATATAGCTATTATAGCTGTTATATAGATCTGTCTGTAATAGCTATCTAATACAATAGATAAATCTCTATATAATAGATGTCTAGCAGATATACTTTATCTGTATTACATATAATATATATACTATATATATACTCTATCACTATTATAGGACTATAATTCTATTCTATACCTATTCTATATTCTATTCTATGCTCTATTCTGTATCTCTGTCTCTCTAGAGATAGATATCAATAGCTAACTTTATAGACTGACACATATAAAAATAGATACATCTACAGATAGACATATAGGCACTTTAACAAACATTTAAAGACACCCCCACATTTCATATAGGGAAGTGCCCTTGCCTGTCTTGCTGCTATTGCATCCTCAGGTAACATCCATAGGTAACAGGTAACATCCATGCCCAAGGACACTGATTTCCTCTAGCCTTACGCTCAAGCTGCAGCACAGCTTCAATACCACCTATAGCCATATTTATCATTGCTATTCCACTTGCCTCAGGGAAGGAAAATCGCATCAAACCTGAAATAACCTGCCAGCTCCAGACTCCGGCATGTCCTACGCCAGGCGCAGTCACTCGCACTGCCCACGTAAGCTGGGTATGCATGTGTTACTCCACGCGTATGCCTGTCCTTGCTGAGCACAACGTGAATGTAGGGCTTTTGTAGGTTTTTGAACTCTATACTACAAATTATAGAGGAGATGCCACCAGGACACTGGGACATGGTAATTGAAGAAGTAATGGGTGATTTCTTGGCTTTGCCAGCACTCCCTGACCTCCTTGGATGAGTGCTGTTGGTGACAGTTGCTGCTTCAAGCCCTCAAGAGCACAAGGCTTTTGACTAATGGGTTGAATACATGTTACCCTGAGCTTCCAATCACAGTGTGTATTACGCTGGTTTTGGGATGGGTTTTAATGTTGGGGTTTTTTTAGTTAAAATAGCATGCTGCTGAATAAAGCACATAATGCTTGTGTAGGCTGGGCTTGGCCGGCAGGAGGCAAGGCCCTGAATGTCACAGCTATTTCTTAAATAAAAATCACCTGATTGGTCTTTATTTCCAATCCTGCAGGTGAACAAAGCCAAACCCCTGCACAAAGGAGACAAAAGCATTTTTCCCAGAGAGGGAACAGTGTTAACACTATCCTTCCAGCATACCATGTGCCCAGTGGCCCTGGTGAGCTTGTTCCAATTCTGGCCTCTCCTGCATGGCAGCATCAAACCACCAGCCTCCTCTCCTGCACACCTAAAAGCCTATTTAATCCCAGATGCTGGGATTTGAGCCTCCCAGGCACAAATTTCTTTCAAAGCAAGGCCTGATGCTCATCTGGATATTTGAAGGATCTCTGTGCCTCTTTGGGTTGAGTATGTGAGCAGGATGCAACATATACATTTCTTGAGGCCAAGAATACAGCACTTCCCTGCAGCTCAACTGCGCTTTTGCCAGGTCACATTATAAGCAAGTCATTTGTCATGGTCGCATTATGAGCACCTTCAGCTGAGCACTGCACCACCATCTCAGCAGAGTGGGGGCTGAATTGGCAGTGGCACAGCTGCCTCCCCCGTATGGACCCACTTCAGCAGCTGGCAAACATCTGAAGAGGACCTGGCACTGCAGTGGGCAAAGCCTTCAGCAGTGCCCCCATCTCCCCTCTACCTCTGCTCATGCCAGTGCTGAGCAGTGACGGGATGATGGGGACCATGTTTAAAATAGGGACTGAGCTCAGTGAGATGCAGCTGGAAACTGCATGTGAAACTGCATATAGAAACAAAAAAACAAAAAAAAGGGCAGGGGAAGATTCAAAGATCTCTCTTGCTTTGCCTCTTTTTCTGCCTGCTCTTTGCTCTCCCTCTCTCACTGTGAGTGCACACTTCTCACGTTTCTCCAAGCCTGAAACTACTGTGTATATTTACACTACTCAGATTTATTATCCATGCAAGGCAAGAGTGCCAATTAATTAGGACTGCATTTATATAACTCTGCAGGTAAAGCCATATGTAGCTGCTTCTAAGCCAGAATGGGATCTTATTTGCACTGCACTAGAAATGACAGGTTTTAAATATTGATGAAGGAAAGAAGACACATGAAGGCAAAACCTCTGGTGAGAAGGCCCTTGGAGGCTTGGCATAAAACAAGGACTTCAAAGGACCAAGCTCACTTTGCTAGATCAGACACATTCAAGACTACAAGCGACCAGAGAGCTGCAGCCACCCCATGAACCTGGTGAACTCGGAGAGGCACTGACTCCTACAAGAAGAGGCTCATGGAAACCTTGGCTGCTGCTCCCAACCATGAGCATGAGCCAGTAAAGAAGTAGAAGGGGAAGTCCAAGTGACAAATGAAAACAAATATTCTAGGTAGCTGCACTACTGTGACAGGCTCATTTATCTGAGCCACCAGGGAAAGAGTGACTGTGGCTGGAACATCATCTTTCCTGACACATCAAGCACTGGAGCACGGAGAAGTGTTTCCCACTGGTAGATTAACTGGGTCAGAACTTCCCACCGTGGCAAATGGGGATCTGATATGCTATGAATGATCACAGGAGCTAATTTTGGCTGGGATCATCATGAAGGGATGCTCCATGCAGGAAAAGGCTCATGCTTCAGAAACTATGAGTTCTACATGCTTTCTAACCAAATTAAAACTAGAGAAATGTAAGGTTAGCACACACCTGTACTACAGGAGCTGCTGTAATGCAGTTCTTGGAAATGGGTGCGGGACTGCTACAGTGCTCCCATGTACTGCATTACTGAGGAGGCTGTCATCTTAATGAAAATGTTCCTACAAGCTATACAACAACTGCATATGCAGAAGAAAATAATAACCACCATTTCAGCTAACATAAGTTTATCTATAATTAATTGCTGGATTTTATTTAATTTTTTTTATTGCTTTATAAGAGCTTCCAGTAGACAGCCTGCTCCTGGTTAACATATAAAGGAGCTGCAGCAGTTTTTTATCCCCTGAACATCTGACTCTATAACTGCACTGAATAAAACCTCACATGCTAACAGCAAGATGCTTAGATTTGCCTTGTACCTTCCCTGTAAAGGTGTGACCTTCATTTTATACCTAGAAAGGAAAAAAATCCACAACACGTCAGAAAAATGAGGTTATATAAAGCCTTCCCTGACTACATCTACCCACTGCTGCCAAGGGGTCTGTACAGAGGTTTGTCTTGCAGGATCCCTAATGCTTCTGACTAGGAGATGTGTTATTCCTGCACCTCAGCTGAAGTTCTGGTGGTTAAACTGGTGCAGCAAGGCTCATTTTCTGTGCCAGCAACAAATGGAGGGCTTAACAGGGAACTATATATATGTCTAATACATGTATATACAGGGAAAAATTAAAATATATTCAAGCCTATTCACACTTCTGCATTACAAAATCATTTTCCTTAGTGTGATTTGATTTAGTGATATTTAATTCTCTAATTTAGGGGGCTTTGGCAGTTAGTTCTGGCACACATTTTGAATTCATGAAACTAACTTTCAGCATGAGGGGAAAAGAAGCTGCAACTCTAGCCCATGAAGATCCCGGTTTTCAGCCAGCTTGGGGATTTTCACTTCCACTGCAATTAAAGACAGCTACAAATCTACACCTCACTGAGTGCCTGGAAGAAGATTCAGCCTTAAAGAAGGAAACTGGTCAGCTGCTGAAAAAGGAGACCCAAGTGTCAGACAGATGCAAGGAGGCACACTAAGGATGGCAGCATGTCTTGGAGACAGCATAAAGTGCTTCAAGAGACCACCAGAAGACTTCCCCATTTGACTGTTTTATATATATGTTTGATGTTATTGCTGGATTTGCCTAGAAAGGCCCTAAAATGAGATGTACTTCGTAAGAGTTTCAAAAATACCAAGATGACAGAAAAAATAGGATTAATTCATTCTGAGCTCTACTAGGCAAGGAACAGACATGGCAGGAGCTCTAACCTTGGCAGTATTTAAAGAAAAGATTGGAAAACAACAGAAAAACATCTACTGAAGGTTTGCACTGACAGAGGAACGGAAGAATCCCCCCACTAACAGGCCTTTCTCCGGCTCTTTTACTGTGCATCTCCAGTACAAACTAATTCCAGGCATTTTTGAGCTTGGCATCTTCCTACATCAATCCTTTTGGTGCTGCACTTGGGTCCAGTAAATGCACTCACTCAGCCTAGCCACCTTCACATCATCTTATAATGAGTCAGATCTCTTTCTATAAGCACAGTAATATGCCTGGCAGTACTGAACAGGCTGACTTAGGAGCCCCAGAAGCCACCAGCTCCAAGTGTTTATTTATCCTGGATGCTCTAATGGGTTTTAAAGGTCAACTATATTTCGAAAACAGACTAACTTGAGTCTTCCACTCATCTTTTCTCCCAGAGATCTGTTGGTATAGTGCTGCCTACTGGAGGCACACCCCATCTTAGTCAGACCATAAAGTAGCATGGAAGAAACCTTGTTCTACTAACCAAAATAAATCCAGAGCCAAGAGTCAACAACTGAAGTCAGTGAAAAGCTAGCATAAGAAAAAGCGGAGGCCAAAAGCCAACAGTCTGGCTGCTGCTGAAGCCTTTGGGTGTCATTGTGATGGGTACGAGAGCTTGAGCAGTGCTGCTCTCTGAAGCAGAACTGCAGTGACATAGACGGAGTGCGCTGGGTGCCTCCAGGCAGCGACATCAAACTCGGAGCACCTGTGATGGTTGCTGTTCAGTACCTCTGTCTGGCTTTCAGATGCTTCCTGCCCCAAAGATCTAGGAAGAACAGACCAAACTGTATCTACCACTGGCTGGCTGTGTTAGAAATAGTGGGGCAGCCTAGGGGTACAACACTCTTCCTGTGTCCCCAGGCAGAGGCCGCATCCCTTCCCAGGGCGGACACTGCGAGTCAGCATCCTGATGCTCAAAGCTGCTTGTGCAGCTCCTTCAGCCCACTCCCTGCAACAGTGATGAAACTCTGTTTGCTAATCTCCGCCTCTACTAGTTTTCTGGTTTTCCTACAGCAGCCCACGGCAGATATATGACACCCTGCAGCTGGCAAAGCCACAGCTGGCTGCGCTGGGGAGCATCCATCGAACCTCTGCCACAACCCGCTACGTTTGCAACAGAAGGTCTGTACCTCTTCAAGGTCTCCTGCTTTAATCCTCACCATGGCAACTTGGCAGTTTCTTACTCACCATGTAAACAGTGTCTAATAGGGAGGAGAGCTCATTTCACTCTGTAGCTAGAGATGCAGGTGAAGCTACAGCCAGCTAGACAGACACAAGAAGATGGACACCTGAGAAGATGCTGGGGCCATTGCAGCCGCCAGCACATGGCTGCCCACTCTGCCCTAATCCTGGCTGAGCTCACGGGGATGATCACATGGCTACGGAACTGATGGAAAGGGGTAGAGCACTTGATGTCATCTACTTGGACTTATGCAAAGAGTTCGGCACTGTCCCACATGACATCCTTGTCTCTAAATTGGAGAGACATCAATTTGATAGGTGGACCACTCGGTGGATAAAGA
>JANHGB010016933.1:0-12072 GCA_026283785.1 Coracopsis vasa
CTCCCGGAACTATTTTGGTATTCAAATGCTTCAGCTTTGATACCTGTCCCTGATACCATCCTTTTGAGTACAACTTTGTATGCATCTTTTCTCCTCCAAATCTACCACAGTAGTACAATAATTTCCTTAGTAAAGGTAGAACAAGGAAAAGAGATGAATCACAGCTTCCCTATACAGGAGGAACAAAAGAAGAGTTTGCACTTTACCTGAGTTCCCATGAGGAAAAAAAAACAACTCACCAACCCTTTCTTTTTTTTCTCTCAACATAATTAATGTACACTGCAGTATCTATGGAGAAAAACTCTCAGAAGAGAGCTAAAAAACCCCACCTGAGTCACCACCGTGCCACCCAGAGCAAATTAAGTATTTTCCTTACCTCAGACACATGGATTACAAACTGCACCTGCTTCACTGAAAGCACCTGAGATAGTTTAACCACTTCAGTGATATCAGTCAACTACTTTATTGACTCATGAGCATGGGCAGACTTAGCAGAAATAATTCTGCTCTTATTATTTGTCCTAGCCTTGGGGAAAATACTGCTGAGACACAAATAAACATCTCCTGGCCTAATAGTTTGCAACACTACATATTAAGTGCTGGTTGACCTTAGTATGGCAGGTTGTAAACTACAGCTGTTGGAAACTGGCTTTACCCAGAATTCAGTTTTCGTACCATGGGCTAGCAACTGCTGAGCTAGGTTTGCTTTTCCATATCAGTTCTACTTGTATTCTTGAGCACCATTAGACGGCAAACTAGCAAAGTACAATATGAGTTCTGTAGCAGTAGTATAGATTACAATTAAAAAAAAAATCAGGGATTTATAAATTCTTTAAAATTAAAGCACTTTAAACCATTACCTTATTTACATAACAATGAAAACAGCAGCTCTTTTTTCATCACAATCAAAACACATACTGTATGTTTGACAAGTGTATTCTAATCTACATTACCCATTTAGCATAGAGGCTGCTAAACAGAAGTACAGCAGCTACCTTACTTTACTGCTTTTCTTATCTTCTAGTTGGTATTATTGGGGGGGGAACCCCAAGCACCTTAAATAGATAACTGAATGTGCTTGATGAAAATAAAAGAGACAGGTGACAGAAACCTACTTAAGGTAATTTATTGAAGGAAATTAATTACTTACTTCATAGTGGTAAGCTATTAGAAGAAAGTATTGTTACCTGAGGTAAGGAGTTTAGAGGTATTTGTTTGTAAGTTTACCTTTTTCTTTTGGATGCTCAAAATCAAAAAGCTGACTCTGAGGGTTTGTAGCTGAGAGATTCTGGTATGTGTGTTCTTGCTAATAATATATATATTTTGTTTGCTTCTATCTGACAGATGTAGTTAGCTCTGAAAATAGGAAATTATCCTGTGGTTGTACTTAAGAACATGTTAGTCTGTGACTCTTGCCCAGAGAAAAGACAGTAATGTTTACAGCTAATGTATTATTGGTAGTCTTCCATACTGTGCTGCTAGAAAGCCTTCTTGCTTGTCACTAATCAAGATGAATGCTCTGTCTCAAAGACTAATATAAATGATGAAAGTAGCTTAACGCCTTATGAAAATAGAGCTATGTTAGAAAGATGAGTAAAGAAAGGGGAGTACTAAGATTGCCTAAGAAAAGAATTCATATACAAGGCACAAAAAGAAAAAACCCTTATGCTATTTAGTTAACTGACTTTTTTATTGTATGATTTAATCAGTCTGTGGTTTGTCTATTTAAAAAAAGAGTACTTTTTATATAGGTGCCTATAATGACTTGATGTGGCATAGCAGATTTTCATGGTAACATCCAAGGGTTTTTTTTTATTAGTGTATTTTGTTCAAGCTGTGTATACATATTGTGTGCTTGTTCCATTACCCCTGAAAGCTGAGATGGGACTATCTGAAGTTGTAAGTAATAAAACTTTAAACCTTGAAGTTTATGGTAACGTATGTGTTAAGAGGAGTAGAAATTAACTCAAAAACCCCACTCCTCCCTGATGTAAAACACACCATCACATGTGTGTTCACTTATCTTCAAAGGCAGTACTTTCTTGAATCAAACTGAGTACTCCTGAAGTCCACCACTTGTAAGATTATGCTTGCTTTGAGTTTTGGGTCATCTTCTTCTTTTTCTTCCAAATCTCAGTGAAAATGCTGAAAGTGTGATGTAAGGAGTAATTAATATTCCTACAGAGATATTTAGTTCATTGTAACACAGGAGAAGTTTAGAGAAACTAGCTTAATTCAAGAAATAACCTGACAACTATAGCTGGTTTTAAACAGACATCAAATGTAATCTGGGTAATAAAACAGGCTACATAGCCCTTGTTTTAGCTATCTCCTTTTGGAATGCAGCTACAACTATAATATGAATTAAGTGGGAAAACTCCTGAAAGTTTGAGCTTTGGATACAGGCGTTTTCAAACACAATGTTACTTGTTACTGCAGATTTCATGTAAGCAGCTTTATGTGAAACATAGCCACTGTTTTCTTTTGTGCGTTTTATTGTTCAGTTCCGGTTTATGCAGACTCAAAAGTTCATAAAATCACTTAAATTTTTGTCAGCACAGGTGGTTTTCTTTGTTGCTATTACTTGAGAACTGAAGTCCTGCATCATTTGAAACAAGATGCATGCTTAAAATAAGATGGAGCTGGCAGGAAGAAATTAATAAAATGTGTGTTCTATTTACTGTCATTTAGTCTTCTAATCTAGCACTGTAAGTAAGCTCTGAGGAGTTATTACAGCCTGGCAGTTTTTATTGCTGTGTGGTACGTGCATTGAGCAGAAGAGATCTTAGCCAAGCACAAGTTAAAAAATTGGTAGTATGGGTAACAGCTATGCTACCTCCCAAATAAAATAATAGGTCACCCTGCAAATACTAATCTGCAGTAAAAATCTGTTAGAACCTTAACCTGTCATGTTATAATGTCTTATTCATTGAAGTTGAAAGGGTTCCCTGCAGAACAAATCCTGTGTGTATTTTTTAGTTCTTTTTCTCTTAAAAAAACCTCAAACAAAACCACCAACAAATATGCTCCTCTCACTTCTCAGTACTTCTCTGGGGTTACTGAGTGTGATGGTGGTGAACAGCTTTTGCTTGAGGCCCTTGTTTTGAGTGGAAAATGCTTCTGCTGTCTTGCTTCTTCATTGTTAGCAGATAGTTATGCTGTCTTTTTGTCATCTTGAGTTGTTTTGTTTTTCTCATGGAAAAATAAAAATGAGCAAGCCATAAGCAAGAGTCACTCTGGGAACAGTGCGAGTTGAACATTCAGTTCAAATCTGCACTTGTCCTTTGGTATGTGTCTGTCTCTGATAGGGACTAGGCTGCCTCCAGGACTCTATTGGTTGCAGGTATCAGACCTCTGCTACTGAAAGATTCCAAGTGCTCTGCGGCAGGGACCTGTACTAAGAGACAGAGGTGGCTCCTCTCGTTAGTTAGCCCTGTGTGACTCTTTCTGTCAAAGTCCAGCTATTGGTGAAAGCTGCATATAAAACCTGCCTCATTTTTCTGTAGCTTAAAGCTAGAGCACCTACCTAGCTTTTTCTCAGCCTGTGCTGCTGGCTGGGGGGAATGCAGACATCTTGCAGAGAATACGTCAGAATGGGCTTTCAGTCTTAGTTATCTGGAGGTCCTCATCCAATAACCCCAAAGACAGGGTGACTGTTAGACTTGTGAATTCAGCTCATTTTATCCTCAATAAAATGTGTGTATTTGTTCCCTTAAAGGGCCTTCATTACGTTCTGTTCCTTTAAAATGAAAACAGCAAGAAAATCGTTTTGAATAATGCTTATCTGATGGATGAAAAGGGAAGAACAGAACAAATCTTGATATGTACACTGTAAAAATCTGTTGTAGCCCCAAAAGTGGTACATGAGTGTGCTCCAGTTCTCTTTACTCCTTTACTTTTGGAAGTGGATAAACATTATTTTGATACAATGTGAATGTGTTAGATGTGAAAAAGTCCCCTGACATCACACGGCTAATTGGGGCTCCTCAGTGAATGGGATCTGGCCTTTAAGCAGTATCCTGAATGCACTATTGACTTGCTGACAGGAAGCCCTGTAGCGATAACAAAGGAAGAAATGATTCAGCAATCACCGGAAAGCCTCCCTTGATTTCGTATCTGCTAGTCCATCTATTTCCATGCCGGTGGAGCTACCCTCATATGAGGGCAAAGTCTCTCATTGTTCAGTGCTTGGCTCCTCTCTTTTTTCTTCTCTCTTTCCTTCTACTTTAAAACGTCACATTTTCCACAGGCAGTATCAAAACCAAAACAAAACAGCTGCTAGGGTGATGGAGTGTCAAAAAGTATTAACTACTGCTAGCTGCAGCAGAAAATGGATATGAGAAGACAAAGTGTTGTGTTATGAATGGCAGGGCAATTTCCAAAATTAGTTTAAGAATGTCTAAGGGATTAATGTATTGTCTTACTGAACTGTGGCAGGCCATTACTGTGTCTAGAGTGACTCTGCTGCAACCATTTAATAGCAAAATCCAAATCCTGCTTTAGATAAGTTTTGGGGTTTGTTACTGTAACAAAGAGGCACTATTCCAAGTTTAAAATGCTTTGCTTTGCATTACATCACGCAATGTGCCTGTGTAGCTAAGAAAATATTAGAAATTCTTTTATTTTTAAAAGAAAGCAATAAAGCCAGTCTTTCTGTTGATCCATGCTTCTTGGAGAGTACAGTGTAAATAAGCATGCTTAGCATGACTAGGAAAATTCTTCTGCTGTATTTGGGCAACATGTACACCAGGGCATTTTTATACTTATCTGGATGAACTCAAAACATCAAATGTTTTGGTCCAGTATTAAAACGCAGTCAAAATTAATAAATATGCTAGGAAGCACATAAATATTAACAGCTGTTTAACCCTGATACATTTATTTTAAAATGTGTAACACAACAAAGGTTTTTACCATATGAAATCAAACCAATTGTCCATGTATTTTATCATTTCATCTCCTAATTAAAACAACAATTCTGAGGTATCCCTCAAGTTGTGTTCTTTGCCTTAATTAAATCAAAAGGAAAGTACAGTTTGCTGTGCCTGTTCACAGAGAATGTTGTGCTCTTCCTGAAGCAGCTCAGCTTTTCCACGTTTTGCCTTGAGTAACTCCTTGCACAACTCCCTCTCTTCCAGCTCTTGTGTTTATTCAAAGTGTCTGTTTTCTGTGATGCTGTATAGCTGCATAGTTTCTAAGGTTTGTCATCTTAATTTAGGTCTCTGGATTAGTTTCCTTTTTGTGAGAGGTAAGGGTTGTTCACTGGGTCATCCTGAAGATCTGGTGTGAGTGCTTTCTGAAGGCCCAGGGAGAATTTTGGCAGACTAATCTTCTGCAGAGGTTGTGGGGATGCAGTTCTGCATTGGAGGCACTGGAGCCCAGCCAAGGCATGGCAAATCTCAGGTTAATCATGTCTAGGGTAAACATAAGGTGATTATATTTAAAATAATGAAGGTAAATCCTTACTTTAGGTCATATCCTTGGAAAATGATAGTGGTCACTCACCACTGTAGGGCTCTATGCAGGTAGGATAACCTACATAAACATGGTAGGATGGGGGTGACCTGGGGGAGGGCAGATGGCAAAACAGACTTTCCTCTGTAGCTTTCACAAGGTGGCTGTCTCTGTAAGTTTTGGCAGAGTTGATACAGAATAAAGTGTTAAACTGGTGTTAATCTACACGTGAAAATTTCACCCATATACTCAAGAGTGACTGTGTTTCTGGCAGCGTGACATCCAGTTGTGATCATCAATGGGATTTTTCTGGAGGGTAGCTATAGACCCAGAAGGCATGATTTATTTTCTCCAGTACACTTTTACTGTTCTCAGCAGAAGTCGCACAATTTGTTGGGAAGTGTTGCAGGACTCTTTCAGAAGTCTTCCAAGCATTTTATGGAGGAAAATGTGACTCAGGAACACAAGCCCCTAGCTGAAGGGAATGTCTAGCTTTAATTATGACTTTCTTGCTGTGTATTAAAGGTCAATCCATATCTTATGGAAAGTTTGGAATAAAAATAATCATAAAACCTTAGGAGAAGAGCACCAGAGGACAGGGAGGGGTGGGAGGAGAGGAGGGCAAGCATGCATTTACAAAGCAGGATATTCCCTGTTGGTCTGGCATTCAGCTGTGAAAGTGAAATGAGGATACGAAGCACCACCTTCATTGCTTGCAGACCTTCATTTGTCACAGATTTGAGAACTGTTTGAATTATCAGTGCTTCTTCACCAAGTCTGGCACTATGCCCCCATATATTTACTGCTGTATTACTTGTCCCGTGTGCTGATATCAATACAAACAAGTATAAAGTATCAATGTGGGATGGGTATTTAGAAGTGTGCTTTCCTATGGGGCACGTGTAAGTATTTACAGTTGTGACTTGATATATGTATATGCACACACATAGGCACACACATAAATATTAAAAGATATATTTCTGTAGGATGTATATAGATCTATGAAACATATATACAATACAGCTATATTTATAAAATAGATCTATGGGCATACAGATCTATCTATCTATATATCTATCTGTAGAACAGATTCAGGAAAGACATGGCATGATTTCAGAGCTGCCTTCATGTGGGACGAAGCAGACAGACGGACTGACCGACCGGTGAGGGGTGAGGGGGTGCGCAGGCGGGCGCCCAGCGCTGGGGGGCAGCGCCGCCCGCTGCAACCTCCTGTGCTGGGGAAAGCACTTCAAGTCTGAGAGGGAAAGCAGTGCTCTGAGGGGCTCCCTGCAACCCGAGGACACGCAAACACAGCCCTCAACAGATGCCTTGCATACTTCACCCCCTTTTTTTACGTCAAATGAGAAATCCGGTTTTCCTTTTGCATCCCTCGAGCGCTCCAGCCTAACAGAGGGGGAAAGGAGGCTCAAGGCTCTGGGCTGGGCTCTGGGTGGTTAATGTGCTGGACTGTCCTCACACACCATTTTTGCAGAGTTATGCCTCTGCCAGAAGATGACGGGATCAGTGAAGGCACAGCGGTCCAGGCCCCCAGGCTCCCTAGAAGGTCTGGAGCGTGCGGATCGCACCAGCATCACAAAAAAGGAAAAGTCAGGGGATCAGTCCGGTGGCCTCAGGTGGCACAAGCACTGTCTATGTCCAGTTCTCTGTAGGAAGTATGTAATAATACAGTGATTAGTTTTGTGCTTCTGCATAGTTCGTCTTTGCATTTCTAGCAGCCTGCTGAATGCTGGAGAGAGCCACTATCTTCTGCTCTTTCAAAGAGCACTCTATTACAGGAAGTTGCACATTATGCTTTCTCATGGAAACATGACTTTTTTCCCCCATATGCTAGTATTTTTTTTCCCATGAATTCAAAGTAACTTGAAACTTATGGCTGCTCTCTGGGTATGTGAAAAATGAAGTATTAGCCAATGTGACAGAAGTTGTGTCCCATATAAAGGAAATTCTTGATCACTGAAAATCCATTCTAAAAAAAGCTAAATATTTATTGAATGTTGCTCCTAACATGAACCTTTTAGCTGCCCTGGGGCAAACGGATAGTAAACAATGGTAGATATGTTCTATAAAACTGTATGTGTCATCCAGCTTTTTTCTGGCCCTGAGAAGGCTCAAATTCCTCAGGAAGCATCTCCCTCTTTCTCTTTTATTGCCAGATGTTTCTTATCACTGGATTTTTTTGTTATGACTTTAGTTGGTGTCACTGGGTAATGATTATTTTCTCTTAGCTACTGTTAATGCTTTCTTTCTCTTGAGTTCCCTGGGGAAGCAGATATCCTGAGCCCCTATTCATGTAACAAAGTACAGCAATTACTTATGGACTTCATTTATGCGTGTAAAGATTGCTCAGGGTGCTAAGATCGCTGCGATCAAGCTGTCTCTGCTGAGATTTCTTACAGTGTGATAAATAATGTTTCTTGCTCCTTTCAGTTTATAAATGCAGTTCTTATTCCCATGTGTAAAAATGATGCTGTGGATGAAGTGTGTTTATATGTTTTCTTTTCTGATGGAAAAGGTATATATTCTTTGTTTATTTTTAGAGTGTTAGAACCACAAAACAAAATTCTAAATGTTCCTATATCATGCTGCTGGATGTTATTTCTATTTCATACATGGGGAACTGAGACACAGCAAAGGAAAATGAATTCCTGGAAAACACCAAAGAAGTACATGGCAAAAGCTGGAAAACAATCAACTATTCTCAGTACTAGTCATCTGCTTTGAACACAATGGTTCTCCTTCATTAAAACTGGAGGGATTTTTTATCTTGGGAATGAGGAGGTCAAGCATTCTGAGAGGCATTTAAACTAATGTAGTTCCAACTATCTGAAAAAGGAATGCAACAATCTGCACTTTTTGAAATATAAATAAATTTGCACATTTTACTAAAATAATTAGATGAAATGGAGGGAAAGAGAACCAGAAGATAAAAAGTTAAGGGAATGGAAAGGAAATATCAGTAAAAAAGCAAAATTGCTGTTATTTTATTGCTGTAATAAGTAACTTGTTCTAAAGGTTTGTAAATTCAATACAACTAATCTAACAAGGTTTCCTTGGCCTATTAAAAGAACACAAAGCTCAGACTAAAATACACTTCATAGGCACCTACAGCTGTAGATTCTCATTATTCTTTATTTCCATAGTGAACAGGGAGATGGCCTGTCCCACATCTCCCTGCTCTAGGTGGTTCCATAGGTACAGTGTTCTGTGAAAGGTGAAGGACTCTATCTACATGACAGGTGCCATAAAGCACATGCTTATCAGCCATGACTGAAAAAGGCTTTTGATCCTGGCTGGTCACGTTTTCCCTTTGAACCTACAAGCCAGAGAAAGAGTCTTGTAATGTTGAAACTGTTTTTTAAAGAAGATCAAACCTCCTACTTTGGACATCAGAAAAAATACTTGCTCTGTTGGACTGAAAATAGAAAAATCTCCTTTTCCATCATCTGCTTCTCTGATCTTGTGCCACTATGTCACAGCAAAGGTGGTTGTCGTTATGGTACTGATGTATCCCACTCTCCTTGTTCTCCTTCTCATGTGACTCAAGAATGGAATATTCCCAGGGCCACTAGCCTAGCCTTCTTGTAGCCCTGCAAAGATTTTACAGGGGTAGATGGCATCCCCTATGGTACTTTATACTCATGATAGCTTGGGCCATGCTAATTTGCCTTTTTGTCTACATAAAGCAGTCATGTACATGTCATGTACATCATGTGGTGCTTTCATTATGAGCATGCAGTGACCTCCACATCACTGCAGGAGTAGATGACCAGCTTCCAGCAAATGGAATTTCTACCTATCTGTGGGCTGATAATTTGGTATGGGAAACCTGACTAAAATACTGATGAAAGTCTGCAAACAGATTCATATTATGGTTTAGTCTTAGTTCTTTTGAGAAAGAAATGCATCTCCAAAGAAGCATTCACTTTAAGGCAACAAAGTGTTCTTTCATCTGCGGCTACTAGAAAATAGTGGTACTTCTGTCTCACGGTCCTTCAGAAAGTGAAAAAATATGCTAGTCCTAGTGAGATTCAACAGGCAACTGGTTAGTAACTATCACCTTGAAGAGCACATGATGCCTGTTCATTGACAAAGCATGTTAAAAGGGAAGCTGAAATCTTATTTCTTTCTCACTGCTGTGATTAAAGGTTGTCGGGATCATCTGTTATATTAGACACCTTCATTCCTTTCCTGTAACGGGTGTTGGGATAAAGACAACTTTGGTAAGTGGAAACTCTTCAGTATTCCAGGAAGTGGCAAGATGATGCCCAAACATATGTATGAAACACAGAAGGCAAAAGGATACTATTTTTAAAACTATTTACTTGTGCAGAAGGTCCTATCTATGTTCTTATGGTCCAAGTGCAAGACCAGGTAAGACTAAAGACAAATATTTTTAAATGGACTCAGTCTGGGACATAGCTGGTTGGCTGACAACCAGAAAGTGTACTGGTTAATACTGGTGTGCCATAGTGACAGGGAAGGGAGAGAAGGGGTGCTCTGTGGTCTTGCACAATGGAAATACAAGGTGAAGTTTGTGAGTTACTGATTGGAAAGGTATGTGCTGCTTTCCTGGTCAAATTGATCTAGAGATCAATCATAGTTATTTCTGGTGATTGCGGGGGTTTGCTGGCAATACGTTATTGTTTAAGAATGTAAAAGGATGGTTGTTTTGGTCACTTTAGGAATTATTTGTTCTTTACAATTTCAATATTACATTTCTCTTAAGCTTTTATTTTGACTATAAAAATGTAGTTGGAAAGTTTATTTTAGTCAATTTCTTTTTAAATGTCTGGCTTGGGGTTTGAGTTTAAGAAAAAGAAGTCACAAACCTTGTGTTTTGCAATGATTCAAGCACCATTCAGCTCCAATAAAAACCTTCAAATATGCATATATTGTTAATTTTATAAATATTTTTGAACAACCCCCGCTGCATGTGAAAAAATCCTTAAATTCTTGAAGATACTGTTGGGAGGGCAAGGTTTGACAGACTAGCTGCCTGTTAGCAGCTTGAATATGTTTTTTGAAACTACAAACCAGTGTAAAAGAGAGCATACTTGTTTTTAATCAGTGTACATACAAAATGGCTAAACCAGCAGTCTTCACTGAACTAAATCAAAACATCACAGAGTTGTTAATTTAGGAATGAGGGATTTAAACCAGGTTTGATGGGGGAAGAGGGACTGAAAGTTAGAGGTGAGAGAAGAAACATTGCGAAGTGGGAAGAGGTACTCGGCAGAAGGCTATAAGGAGGACTTTGACATTCCCACTCAGAAGGGAGGTGCTCAGATGCTTACTTTCTATCTAGGTACTCTAACATGTTGAGACTGCATGGCACAAAAGAGGGACTGGAGGTCCAGTCACAAGGCTGTGTATGGACAGATTGTGCAGAGTGTTGATAGGAGTGCTCTGATGCTTTCTTTGAAAACAGGCCTTTGAGATGGTCAAGCATGTCCAAGTCCTGCAGCTGTGCCAGGTCAGCCCCAGGATGGAGAGGATGCAAGCATTGTTTGAAGCCTTTTCTCCCTATCTCAGCTTCCAGTATAGAACTGTTTAGTCAGGCCAAAGAAACTATGGGATTTCATCCAGATTTCCCTTGTTCTTAGGGCTGGATTTACTAGAGTTTAAATAACAATGAAATGTGAACTGATTTTGTCAATCTGGCTGCTCTTTAGGTCTGAAACCTTTTTGTCTGTTTCTACTCCGTAACAACCAGCCTTTTCAAAAACTAATACAACCACAGATCTGGCAAGCCAGGATGCTGCTAAAACAGAGCATGTTAGCGTTAGATCCCAGGATGGCGAAACTGCTGGCTCCTGATTTGCGCTAAAGATCCAACGGTGGATAGTTGTGATATTTTTGCATTAATATCAGGAACTCTGGTTGGTGATGGTTTATATGCTTAGACTTTTGCACTCAGAATCTTTCCTAGAGTAGCCTTTGCCATGTGAACTGTTAAAGAGCTTGGTGAGCTAGAAACACAGCCAAAATGTTCTGCCCCCCTCTTCTGAGCTCTCTTTACCAGGGAGCAATGAGTGTAATAACTCTAGTCCCCAGCTCAAGGAAGGCTCTTTCTAAGCATCACTGAGAAGTAGAGCTTATTTGGAGGAGGAAAAAAACATTTCTTTGTTGCTCAAGTGCCACCTTTGACCAACATGTTGGGAGATATTTGATGGGGTGCTTCAGCTCCTCCTGCCTTCTAATGACCCCAGGTTGACTCACAGGAAC
This sequence comes from Coracopsis vasa, assembly GCA_026283785.1. Taxonomy (NCBI): domain Eukaryota; kingdom Metazoa; phylum Chordata; class Aves; order Psittaciformes; family Psittacidae; genus Coracopsis; species Coracopsis vasa. Next base: position 11,701 of record JANHGB010016933.1, read on the forward strand.
TCTGGAGAGCTGTTACAAAGCTGTCTCCTTCGAACACATGTAGCTGAAGAGGTATGTAGGATATGTACATGGTGTGTAGAGGCAGTGGCCGACTGCCTGGAAGAAGGCAGTGAAAAGGTTAATGATATGAGCAATGTGACTTGAGGTGACAGTTCGTTTTGGAGCACACCATAAATGTCCTGCAAGAGTGTCTGAGCCTTTGTAAGGTATTTACATCTTCTGTCCCCTTCAACCAGCTTACTAACCTGTTCAGAGCACAGAGACCATGTTACAAAGGTGGCTCCTGGGAATATTCTGAAAGTCTGAGGACAAATTCTTCAAATTCTTCTCAGCCAGACTTTTCCAAACCTAATATTTGGGAGTTTGTCTTTT
>JANHGB010016934.1:0-16898 GCA_026283785.1 Coracopsis vasa
AGAACAAGGTGCTGTATTATTAGTAAAGTAACACTGTTATTTAAATATTTGGTTTTATATAAGCCTAAACCAAAACAAATATTTTTCTCCTTTGCCAGCAGCTTCAACTGTTTTCACCCTGTGACACTACAGGATAAACTAGCCCAGATATATCTTCATGGAAACTAACAGAAAGGTAGTATCAGCACCTTCCTTCTGCAAGATACCACCACCACACTCCACAGGAAAAAGTTTCAAGTACAGGAAAGAAATCTTCCTCTACAGTGTGTGTTAACTCAAATGCATATTCAGTCAAACTACCAAGTCTGAAGTTTCAATATTAAACAAAATGAAAGCTAAACTTACCTGACTTTGAGGAACTTCATGGTCAGCTCCCCAGAAAAGTGCCATACCGAGAGAATAAATATGGACCTGTCATGAAACACAAGACACAAAACTCATTGAACAGGACTGGAAATGCAAAGCAGAGCTTTAAAACAGAACAACTAAAACCATCATTTTTTCTATATTTAGTCCTGGTATTTAAGCTCACTTGTCTTTCAAATTTTTTTTCTCCTTCGCCTACTGCTATGAAATAAATGTACAGCATCTAACCAGTGCCTCTGTCTTCTCTGTTCAGTTTTAAGCTTCCATCTCACTTTTAAGCCACAAGCACATGTAATCCCTTTTATCAGCCTGGTGTGGGGTACACAGTCTATTGCTTTGTCCAAGGGTCCTTAAATTTTAATCTAAGCGCAAGGCAGACATTAGCAGGAATCAAACAGCAGGCTACTACAGTCAAGAGATCCCCAAGACTGGGATCAAAGGAGAAAAAAAGAAAGAACATAAAAGCATCAACATATAAAGCAGTCACCGTAACCTATTATTGACACTTTAAGATACATTAATCATTACATGTATAATTAATGATTAATATCAGCATTAATGACATTAATATATCTTTAACATAATTAGCCCATGAGGACAGGGAATAAAACCTTTAAATACTGCAGAACTGAGAGCACAAACACATACTGCCCCTGTAGGTGACTGTGAAAACCGAACAGGTAAGCAAGTGGAGAAAAAAAAGCAGTTTTTCTGTACGGTGTAACATACACTAGTGATGATTCTTTCTACCAAGTTATTAGTAATATTTGTACTACTTAAATTTGTGCTACTTAAAGCAATAAGCTTATTAGATAATTGTGCAGGTGATGAATAACAATTACAGGGGCAGCAATAAATTAAAAGCAATTTGCCTAAGTCAGCCTCTTTGCTAACTAAAAGCAAAACATCTAACTTAAGTCCTAGAAATATATATTGACAAGATCTGTCCAGACTCGGGTATTTCATATAGAGATTTAAAAAAATTAGTGCAAATTGAGTATACAAATATAATGGATGGTCTCAACAGAACTTACAAAATTAGAAAAATAATTTTCTTCTTCTCATACTATAATACATACAGTTGTTAAAAATCATACATCTAGGCATAGCTTAAGGTCCTACAAGAGAATTCATCTTTGTACTGAGAAGTCTCTTAGCCTACTCAAGACAACAAGATATATTCTCAAAGACTCAGAAAAAGGATGACGCATAAATATTTTCCATTTTAGACCACTCCGTTTGAAAGACTTTATAACATTACTCCACCACGCCAGGAATTAACCCCAAAACACAAGTATGATATATTTTCATATTTCTGTTGTAAAACAGAAAAAAAGTTTCCTTTTTATGTATTTGGAAGAGCAAAACCCCCAACTCCTCCTGTCCCCCAGAAATGCAAGAAAAGCAATTAAAAAGTCTGCTATCAGAATAATTAATTCTAATCAGAGAACTGGTCATGATCCTAAATTTGTCATTATTCAAGAAGCATTTGGACAATGCTCTTAAATGTGTTTAATTTTTTGATTGCTCTCTGCGGAGTTTGGAGTTGAACTCTATGATCCTCATGGGTCCCTTTCAACTCAGGATATCCTGTCATTCTATGATTCTAAGCTTCAACATAACGGAAGGTGTTTTCAATCACCAAGAAGTGCATCATCCTCAACAAAAATTTTACCATAAAACCCTGAAAATCAGACCTCTAAATTAAAACATGCTACCTGTAAACAGCTTTCAAAATAAAAGCATCTCTTCAAAAATTCCAGCTTGTTTTTCTATTTTGATACTTTTAATATTTTCCACAGAAGATCAAACAGCAAATTAATTTCCAAAATGAATCACAGAATGAATGAGATTGGAAAAGACCTTTAAGATCATCAAGTCCAACCTTTACCCCAGGACTGCCAAACCCACCACTAAACCATGTCATTAAAGGCCTCGTCTACACAGCTTAAGAATGCTTACAGGGATGGCGATTCCATCACTACCCTGGGCAGCCTGTTCCAATACCTGACCACCCATTCAGTTAAGAAATTTTTCCTAAGATCCAACCTAAACCTCCCCTAGCACAGCCTGAGGCCATTTCCTCTTGTCCTCTCTCTCGTCTTTCACTATAATTTTGTGTATGGTTTGCTTACTCTATTTCCAATAAGCTTGCAGCTACCTCAGACTATTTTGTATTCAAATTGACTGTGTGTCTAGGAATCAAAAGGGTATTCATTGACTATAACTTTTTCTATTACTTGAATACACTGTTACTTTGTGTTAGCAAGTAAAGTCATAACTTCAAAAGGCAAATGCAACCCTGTTACTGCGTTAAAAAGCATTAAGAAACAAGATATTTTTCTGCCTTCAGCAGCTTTCAGACATGGTCTGATTTCAGAATAACAGTCAAAAAGGAAAACAGTGAAAATTTCCAGTAAATGAGTTCAATGAACTACAGTAAGTTGTGATAGGAAAAAGTTAAAAGTTACCACAGTCAGCATGTGTGAAGCAAGATACAAGAAAGAAGAAGCCAACATACCAAGAGAAATAACCACAGTACCATCCAACACACAGTTTAATACAAATGTAAACAGTCAAAAACCCTGGATGCATACATAAGCTGCTTACGAGCCCTACTAACTTTAACTAATCAAGCCCTAATATGACAAAAGTTTTTGTACAAAGCTATGTTTCAGGTAGCTGTCTACTTCCATAGAAGCAAGTAAGCAAATAAACCCAAAAGGACTGATACATTTGAAGCATTTTGCACAGATGTATTACACAGCGTAGTTCCCAACCAGGGGATTATAGACCAGTGTTACAGATGCTCTGGTCTTTTTCCTGATGCATTATTAGAGATTATTTTTACATGTACTGGTATGCATGATCATCCTGACAAGAGTCCAATTCTTAATGGTACATTCATAAGAATATAACTGGAGGGTCTCATATGAGCAAATGCAGGATGAGTAATTCTCAGATCCTATCTTGAGATTATCTTCACTGCACCCATACATGACTACCACACTGGGAGAACAGCTGTGTGATTTTCCACAAGGCTTTAAAACCAAGAACAAGAATGGTAGTAGAAAGTTTTCTTCAAATGTATTTGTGCCATCCCAGGCTATCAGAACAGTTAATTTCCCCCACCAGTGCATGCAAAACACACACAGAAAATCAGGTAGAGTTCAAACATAATACAAGTTAATTCATCTCAAGCCTAAAGCCTGAAGCTTCAGCCTAATGCTAAAGCTGAATACCACAAGCTAAAGGGTTTTATTTAGTTTATACATGACTGTATGAGTAATTTGCTTATGTAAAGCCAAAGCTTGTCTATTTCCACATCCAATTGTTTCCCAAAGAAAACAGCGACAGTTGCTGCAGTCTAGAGTCTCAATTTTGTCATCAGCTCCCAGCAAGCAAGGTTATACTGTTATCAAGAAATAAAGTCACACAGCCACAATCAGCAAGGATCAATCAGGGCTGCCTATGTGCAGAATGCCAGTATTTGGTCACCGCCTATTGATATGCTCTGTGCTGGAGTTTACAGGCCACAGTGGCCCCTCTGAGTATTTCCTGCCTAAAGATTAAGATAAAAAAATATCAGAGCACGGCTTTTAATAGTAACAGTTCTCCGTTTATTTCAAGAAAAAAAAGTAACATACTGAATTAATACTGGCACAGAACAAAGAATGCAATCAGCTCTAACGAAGGTCACAACAATGTCAGTTCAAAACTTTTTTCTGGCATTTTAAAGGCCTGTTTTGTATATTAACTTCAGAGTTGGCACTGGAGGTAACATTACTGTCTTCAACAGTGTTGTCTCTTGAAAGAGGATAAACAATTCCAACAGTATGACTACAGAGTTTGGCAGCTGCGTCCTACATAAGTGATCCTGAATTTGCATTGATGTCAAAGTGATTTTTATTTCTCTATTAAAATTTTCAGCCTAGGTTGCTAATTGCTTATAGCTTTGTCATAGATAAAATTATATACATATTTTATTATATCATTAACTTTGACTATATTGCAGGGCAAAAAGGATGTCTGAAGGGCTTCCAAGTAAGTGAGAGAACAGTGATTTTTCATAGGTACTTGGTGATACAGTCCTAAAGAAAACTGTCTATATAAAAGGTTTAGAAGAAAAAAAGCTGCAAGCACAAAAAATTCAACACAAAACCACCCCATGTTTCAATAGTCCTTGTGCACACAACAGCAATCAATGCCAATCCCAGTTTCCTCTGAAGTAAGACTATGTTCCTGTTCTTCCTGACTGTCAAATGTCATAATTGTTCCCAGATTACAACAGTGGTTGCGGCTAGCTTCCTTCCCTAAGGATTATCGATCCAGAGAAGTCAAAGAGATGGAAATAGGGCTCAGTTTCTTTCTTACTCCCACACATTAAATATCTTTGACAAGGCCAAGGGAATGTTTTTCTGGGGAAAGCATTACCGTTTGCAACAAATTATTGTTAGGAAAACATTTGAGAAGCTAGTCGTTTTGACTGGGCATATCAATGAACTGGAGAAGATCACACATACAAACCTTACCTGCCTCAACATCCAACCTTGGGGAATAGTTAAAAAAAGGAAGGTGGAAAGGAACTATTTTGCACACAACTGAGGAATACTTAGGTTAATTAAAACAAACCTTTCCTTCCAAGATCATTGTAGGAACACCCATTTTTTTAAGCCCTGGATTGTGTTTGAGAAATTCCCTTGCTTATCTCTCAGACGCATTTTGTGAAAAATATTAAAAAAATGGACATAAATGTTGTTGCTGTAATTTTTTACAAAAAGAAGGCAAAGTGTTGCTTACTAACTGATGGTCGGTTATTCTGTGCAGCTGTTGCCCAGCTATGGCTGTCAGCAGCACACACCTAACAGGGACCTACACACAGACACTTCTTCTTAAGTGCATATAATTATAATCACTATCCCACTTCTACAGAAAGAGCAGGAGGATCCCTGTTCCTCTCACAAAAGAAATCTAGAATTACACATACAAATCAAGAAACACAGGAAGCCAAAAAGGACAGTTTAAAGCTACTTTGTGAAGGAATCAACAGCAATAGACAACTACTGTCTGCCAAGGAAGAGGTACTCTACCTTTTCAACATCTGACAAAGATGATAGAGAATGGTTCTGCAGAACCTCTGGTGCTGTAAATGCTCGAAGGTCTTGTTGGGAGACATTTTCATCTGTAAATGATACACTGCCAGATGGGAGCAACAGGAGAGACCATGGAGAAATGATGAATCCCAGAGCAGTAGGATCAGCTGTTTTTGAAAAAAGCAAACAAAATTAAAGCAACATTCTTTGATGTTCTTGCTTGATGTTATTTTATTTGCTCAAAGGCACATTTAATAACCAGTCTACAGATTATTAATCGAATAGATTCATGCTTCCTTTTCCACTTGTGGCGCTTCATAACCACAGCAACCACCTCAATTTTAATCACACTAAGGAGTAGCACCTATCTTTATTGACTATTCTTTGCTATTATCATACCAGTAAGCTGCTACGATACTCACAAGCACTCCTGTCCTCAGGCTGTTTCATTTATGTTACAGTTGACATATAAAATGAGCACATTTTCTACCATACATGTCATTAAGGCTAACTCCATTCCTATTGTAGGAATTAACTGCTTTACTAATATATCACTGCTGCGACAGCAATGATCTGAAGAGAGAAGACAAAGTTTGTAGAGAAGGAAATTCTTATTAGAGTAGCTGACAGAACTGGACAAAACTGGAAAAGTTCTGAGGCACAGAAGTATTTTTTGGCCCAAACAAAAAAAAATATTTCAAAAGGGAAGAAGAAAAAAGTAATTCTAGGCAACAGTGAAAGTGGGCAAAGAATAAAACTAAAACCTTACTAAGATTGCCCATTCAAATCCTGTTTATAACACTTGAAAACAGCAAAACTAGCACTGAAATCAGTCAACCAAGAGTGACAGAAAATTTCCTACACCACAAATACACAATCTGTCAGCTGCGTTTTTGATGTCTGGTAACACTGCTGTCAAGCTTCTGGCCACAGACCTTCTAAAAAACCAAAAATAAAATAAGGGTAGGAGAGGAGGAAGGAGGAAACACAGGCCACATGCACAGGGGAAAGTGTTAAACTCAAAAACCTACCTTGAAAGTAAAAGTTAACTAAGGCAGGAAAAAGAAAGACCATTTCCTTGAGTCAAAATATTTTTTTCTACACCTCAAACAGTAAATCAGCTCAGTTTCACTGAAGGAGGCATAAGCTTTTGTCTAAGTAGAAATAGAAGTTAACTGCTAATTTTCTACAGGCAAAGAGGCAGTTGGTCTGTTTTCTGCTACATGATATATCAAAGACTTGAGGAAACACACATTTAAAGGATAAGTATTTCTTTTTCCTCTACAGTGTAAGCAACAACAGCAGAATAATAATTTCCTCTTTCAGCTCCACCACTAACAAAATTTTCCACTCTCCTATCAGCTCAAGATGTTCCTACAGTTCTGGTTCCTAGCTTGTTCAATTATCTTGTAATCTAGAATATTTCTAATCTCCTACGAAATGTATTAAATTACTGCTTGCAGGTCTCAAATGTAAAAGGATCTATCAAGTAAGTCCTTCAATTTCTCAACTCCCCTTCCTCCAAGAGAAGCTAAGAAATTGCTTTTAAGCTTTCTACATTCTGTGATGCCAAAGCAAAACCATATTAATAATTTGGTAGTACAATTATCCAGAAAAACATTCCCAACTTGCAGATCCTGAAGCTCCGAAAGTTTCCCCTCCTACCCACGTGTGCAAGAGAAACCATTCAGTAGAAAACCCAATAATTAATTTTTCAGTCTAAGACTAACATACACAATTTTCTGAATATACCTTGAATTGCTATGCAGAATTTTGCTTTAAAAAGGAAAAGAGACCACGGAGAGCAACAAACATTCTAGAAATGGAAACATCCTACAGACTGAAGTCAAGTAGCTATTTCAAGTTGTTTCATCACCTGAGAACCAAAGGAGTTTGTTACAGTTTTTCTAATGGATTTTAAAATGCCAGTGTGTTTTCCAGAAAGCCAGTATGACAAGCTTAGGATTCACAGTACAGAACTGGTTTCCCCCTGCTCTGCTTTTAATAATATACAAGAGAGGCTCAGTCTTCTTGACTTCTGGAAATGTGTTTCATTGATGTGGTTTTCTCCCATTGGTCCATAAGAAATTAGTAATTGATGGATAATATCTCTGATCATCTAGGGTAAACCAATTTAAGCTCTCACAAAGACCTGCTGAGCTCCCCATGGAAACCAGAGTTCTTTGTCATACATGTATATATTTTAAAAAGCCCCAACCCCCCAAAACCACCCTAAAAACCACCTAATACACGAAGCCATACACAGCAGCATCTCTATTATACACAGAAGATCTAATGGATTTTTTTTCTATTCTGTGTCAGTAAATAAAATTGAAAGACATGTTAGATAAACCTATGGATGTCAATATAAGCTAAACTAAATAAAACATGGCTCAACAAACAAGTCACACAAGTATTTTTATGCTTCTAGACCTCCACCAGTGTGACTTCGAATACTTCCAATTATTGAATTTATCAAGTTGGTTGGATTTTATTTTTTTATAAATGCACTAACATCGTATAGATTTGGTCAAGAAAAGAAATTCTAAATTTCATGCTGACATTAATTACCAATCCGTACACTGCAGTACACATTTTCCCTCTTCCCCACAGCAATCCAATTGACTCCTAGCTACAAAAAGATTTAAGTCAGGAATCACTCTCTTTAACGGCCATGACAAAAATATCTGCTTGATATAGCAGTGAAAATAATCAATCATGTCCAAGGTGATGGTGTCACCAAGAAGTGTAGCAAGACACCTGGCATGAGGCAAATGACATTACATCTACAGACACCTTCTCTTAGCTTAGCCAACTTCAAAACCAGAGAGTTTAGAAATCTTGTATTGTGAAATAGCTATCAAATATGTAAACTTAAAAATAAGATGAGCTGATAAAAACTCCTCCAGCAAGACCTTTAAATGGAACATATGGTGAAAGTAGTGAAAACTGACATCAACTGAATTAAATGAAATTTTAATTAAGAATGAAAACAGCATTATCAGTTCCTCTCATCCTCAAGAAATTCCATTTTGCACTATATCTCTAACCCCACTTCCTCAAACAAAACAGAACAACTACTGTTCACTGTAGTGGCAATAAGCCCAGACACCAAACAAAAGAAATGTGAAGATGGAAAGACCGTTCCTATTATATATGCATAAGAAAATATTACATTATATAGCAAAGCATGTTTAGAAAGACCACCTTAGTTGGCTATAAACTTCCAAAAATAACCCTGTTAGTAACTACTGGATTATTTACTAGTTCTGTGTTTATAGACCATTGACACAAAAATTTAAATATTTTAAATTATAAGATATCTGCTTAAAAGCCCCAAATCAAGAACCTTCAAGTAATGTGAAGGGTTTATGTTTTATACAACAAAGACTTTAAATACAGATGAACTGTTCATATTCTGAAACATACTACAGAAACAATGAGACTGAAACACAATTTAGTTTAAAGAACAGTAAAAAACCCACCACATTTACCTGACATCTTACCAATATTAATTTAAACAAACTTTGGAACATGCATTTGTCCCCTACAGATATAGAGGCTGAATTTATTTATCCACCCACAGTATTTCTGTCCATAGTCTTCATGATCTGAAGCCATGTACAATGGATATGGTTAACTGTAAGTTTAGAAAAAGGGATGATTTTGCAAAGCTCATTTTGTTGACATTTTCTTAGCTTCCTTTTTTAGTAGCTTTTAAATAATATAGCAGATCATTCTGCCTACATCACAACTTGGGGAATCTGATCTACTGTTACAAAGGATGAGAATAAAGTAACTCGTTCTCCATTTCCTTCCTTAAGGCATGCATCACAAACCAAAATAACTGTTTCAAAGCTCCTACTATGCAGATTTAACCTAAGAAAAGAAAGTATCAAAGATGCAATGCATCAAATAGCCAAGGATCATAAGGAAACAACAGAAACTAGTTTGCAATCATAATAATCATGTCATCTTCTGTTCAGGCTTTCAGAAGAATTTACAAGAGCAGTAAGGGAAATGTATTAGGGGGAAATGACAAAAACAAAAAAATCAACCAGCCAACCAAAACAAAACAAAAGAGATTAAAGCACTGGAATTCAGGATATGGCTCCTGGCCAATTTTCTATCCAGTAGGTTTTGAACTGCGCTAGTGCTGCCAGCCTTCCCAGTTAACTCCAGAACTATGCAACTTGGTAACAAAACACTTGTGAGAGCACAGTTTTATCAAGCGGTGCCAAGACAGAGATAATGTGCTCTTACTTAAAGTGAGACAGTGAACTGGTTTTGAATGCAATAAAAACTGAAATAATCTTTAGCTACATCTGCCAAACAAATTAAAGGCTTATGAAACAGTCTTTTACATGATTTAACAGGATACAAGTAGCCAAAGATGAAAAAAAAAAGCCCACTACATTATAAAAGACAGTAAGTTCAGGTTGAAATCTAAAATGGATCCATTTTACAATATCAATGGCAGGTAACTTTTATTTTCCAGACTATATAGAATACAATTCAAGCTCCTTCACTTTTGTTTCCTCTATTAAGCCACAGCCATTAGCAAAAAAGACCGTAAATGATGTATATTTCATTCCATGACACAAAACAAATACATTAAAAAGAGCACAGAACAATCCAAATAAAAATAAAACAAAAGCCAAACAACTCACACCAAAAAACCCACGACCAAACAAAAATCAGAAAAACCACACCAAGACCCACAAAAGCCTGATCTCTTTCCTTCTCAGCTATCAAAAGATCAAATGTTACCAGAAGGTGAAAAAAAAAATAAAAATCATTCCTCAACAGTTACTGGTAAAGGGAAAAAACCCAATCATTTAATAGCTGACAGAAAGGAACGGCTGGAAAGTGAGGTGGATTCCCCCCATTGTGTTTTCTCTATTGTCAATTGAAATTGGCATATCCCTCTGCATCTCAACTAGGTCTACAACTACTTGAGATCCAGCACTAGTGCCTATCAACACATTTTCACACTCTGCCTTCCTTTGCTTCATTATACTTACCCAAGCTAAGCAGATACAATGCTATGACTGTCAACAAGATATGCAGGTCCCCCCCAAAACACAATTGTCTTTCACATCCACTTTCAGATGTTAACACTCTTCCTTTACATAAATAATTCCTCATATACAAATTTGCAAGACAGTCAATTTGCAAAATGTCTCTTTCTTTGCTCAACCTACTTTTTTATTAACAGACTTTTTTCCTCTTCTCTTCCCCCCCCCACCCCTTTAAACACACCTTGAAACATAAGGTCCAGCTATTTTCAGAATCCACAATACATGCTTTAGAATTAGGAGTGGCCTAAGCATCAAATGAAGTCTTTATCACTCTCAGTTTTGATAAACCTTTTCCAGTTAAACCTACCAAATGAGAGGGACACCTGGCTTGTAATTCGCAGCAGCAGAGAGCACACTTACACGCTTCTTATATGCTCACATTTGAGATACTTAACTTCAAAGACCTGTTCCTTTGACCTCATGGAGTACTGGGTACATGATACAGCATGTCTAAAACAGCTGATACACCCTCTCAACAACAAAATAGTTATTGCAGATAATTAAACAGATGTAAGAGAAGGGCAGGTCTGGTATCGGCCTTTTCAAATCTCCAGATTAATCTCAACATCACTAGTCCAATTGATGTCAGATCTGCAACCGAGTGCTAGATTGTCTTTCTCCACCATTTAACAGCTTACAATATGCTGACAAGACAGCTACCAGAGTTGATCTTCTAAATCACTGATAAGCAACTGGGCATTTCAAGCTAATCTTTCATTGCTTGTAATAACTGAAATCAGTTTGTAAAGTATTTTTGAAGAATTCAACACCTGTTAGAATTGTAAATACAAATAGGCATAAAATTATGCCCATTTCTGCACCAGTCACTGAATTAGACATGGTATGATATGTGATTAACCATGTAAGACACGGATTTTCATTATTTGCTTCATTTACTCACTGCTGGATAAGAAAATATACTCACTAAAAGACATGCAGTATTTTATAAATCAAGAAGTCGTTAAATCTGTAATAGAAGCTTGGTTTTGGGCATTTTTGCCTGTTCTCCTGAAACTAGTTTAAGTAGCAAACTAATTGAAGAATATGTTCTCAGTTGATGGGAGTACCAGCAAGGATTCTCAACTTCAAACAGACTGGCAAAACTCTTCCAGGATTAAATAAACAAATAAATGGTTACTTCGGCTAGTATTTCCTTTAAGCGTGTGTGGTTGCGAGGCTGGTCCAGGGAGACTGGCAACAGACAGCAATTTAAGAGTTGATAGTTTCTATGTCCTTTTTATCCCCCTAATTTCAAAACAGTTGGACAACAGACTATTGAACAATATGCCTTATTTTATTTTTTTAAAAAAAATTAATATAGAAAACACTCAAAACTTAGATTTTGTTACAGAACAACATGTTCACGGACTCCAGAGCTATACAATGAAGAAGAGCATCTATAAGACTAGTCAAAGCCAAATATGCTACGGACTTGCAGGAGCTAAAAGCTTGCCTCATTGATCTCTGCCAAGCAGCAATTGGTCAGTTCTGAAAAATTCTGGAAACTTACCCCCTGCCACAGAATAGTTCTTCCATGCTGTATGCTATGTCTGAAATTTGACCAAGGAAAACAGATTTCTCTAGGACACCTGTTCGCCACAGGTCCTCCACAAATAAAGAACAAAATTGAGTCAGACAAGTCTACAGGAACCTCTGCATTCCCTGTTCCTGCATCTCTGCAATGCATCTTTACAAGCCAGCACAGAAACTGATATTCAAGATGATCAAAAAAGTTTCTAGATTGTTTCCTTTGCGAAGCCAAATTTTCATTAAAGACTATCTGGTTATCCTAGTCTTGCTGGGAGCAATTATATTGCCTTTGTCAGCCTTACCTATATAGTAAACCTCCTTCATTTGGTGTCTCTTGAAGTGCATTTTACCACCGAGCTATATCCCAGGTTAATTAATAGCATGAAATTAAAAATAGTTTGCCGAAATAACAGATAAATAATTCAATAAAACAGCTTCACCTCCAAGAAGAGACAGATTCTTCTGGTATTGATTTTATATGAATTTGTATTTTGGTCTTCACTGATAGGAAGGCAAGACCAGAAGCTTCTGCCGCCTTAGCCAGTCTTCGCTGACAAACACTGCCCTACATTAAAAGCACACACCAGAAGTCCTAGGGCAGATTTCCAGATTGTGCTCTCATCTTTCAGTACCTGTCCCTCTGAAGGAAGGCTGTGTTCTCATTATCAACGCCTGCATGCAGCTTTCAGAGCCATTACGATAACACTTTTCTGCACCGCTCTCATGTCAAGAAAGGGTCAGCTCTTATTTCCAGTGGAGACTTCATTCTCAAAAAGAATTTAGACCTAGGACAATGTCTTAAGTGGTTTCACTCTATGTACTTGTGATCTTTCAGGTAGATTTCAAGGTGGAGCTCAACGTGTTGATTCTTGTAAAGTGTACAAGAGTAAAGCTCTAATCATTCAAGATCTCTCTTTAGTCAAGGTCTCACTTGGTCTCAACAACCTCTCCTCTTTAAGAAAAAACAAACAAACAAACAAAAATCATTCCTCTGATTCTCTCTGAGATGAGAAAGAGAGAGGAAATAAGATACCAGCTTTCCCCTTCTTGCAATACAAGAAACAGAGGGACAGGACAGTTAGTCAAATTGCAACAATAAACTCCGCATTCCTAATAAGGAACACTCCTTACATGCATGGGCTCTGAGCTTGCTGGTAAAGGGGAAAAGGGAAATTTGTCTGCGATATCAAAACTACCCATAATTTGTCTGCCAAAAAAATATTTCAGAGAACTTGATATCATTTCCTATTTATAATGCTAAGTTAAGCTTGATCAGAAATTAAATGCTGTGTGACAGTTTCTGCTCACATCTCCCTTTGGAATCCCTTTGGAATCTTTATGAAGTATCCAATAGAGAACACTTTCAGAGGTTGTGGAGGTACAAGACAGACCTAAATGTTTCCAGTTTTGTATATATCAGTCTTTAAAAATGCTTACCTTTTCTGAATAGTTCTTGAAGGCTCTCTGCACTTTGATTCAAAATAGCCCATATTTCCTCTTCTTGCAATGGCCCTCCCCGAACCTCCAGAGCCTCTGCCAGTGACACATGCATGTTACCTGGGAAATGAGACAGACTGATTTAAAAGTTATTTTCTCCTTGCATGCAGTACTCAAGTAGTAATAACCAATATTCAACTTTCAGTCACAAAAAAAATCTATAACATTAAAAGAAACCATCAAATATAAATACTACAAAACAGTCACTGTGGCAATAAAGAACTTTGAGCACCTGCTACTATGAAGAAGAAAAACTTAGGTTAAACCAACAATGATCCATATTAATACTGTAGGGTACTAAGGAATCAACTCAACAAGGCTGCATGCTATGGTCAAGAGTTTGCTCTGTTTAAAAAACAAAAAAAACTAAACCCAAAAAATCCCAGAATCATCATTTTGGTAAGCTCAGGAGCCAATGCATCATGTGTCTGCTTAATTACTTCAGCTGTCTATACACACTAAATGTTTTGAGATTGAGCACTTGCACTAATTTATATTTCTGACTGAAATGCAGCTGCAATCGCTTCTCTCTGTGCTTCTCTCTAAAGCCCAAAGAATAAAATCTTGAGACAGTGAGCTGCAGCAAGAGCCCAAAGTATACTGTCAGTCATCAGTGACAAGTTTGTTAGATCTAAAAGGCCCTAAAATTGTTGCTGAAAATGAAAACCACAGTTCCACAAGCAATGCATATTGGCCTGAGATCAGTAACTGATACCAACAGCTTTAGATGACCCAACAGTACTGCTGGAAGTTCCTCCAGCTCCCTCTCATCAGCAGACAAATCTGGCTCAGATGTCACTGTTACTCATGGATATTAATCTAACGATTTAGAAGCAGGACAGGCTGACTAGTTATATTTCATTTCCAAACTGTCTAGGCAGTTTCATGCCTTCCATGTTTTTTTACTTTCAGATAATCAGGCTCATACCCATACAATGGCAATACAAAAGGCTGAATATTCTGCAATTTCTAGCTGAAAACATGGGCTTTGAAGATATTTGTTGAAGTACCACCCAGAGCCTTTTCAGCTAGAATTCTACACTACATGATAAAAAATCACATACTATTGGTTGCATTACAGACCGCTTATTTGTCCTTACTTAATAGCTTGACAGTTTTTGCTATTCAGTTATTCCGCATATTTACTAAGCCAGATACATTTTCAACAATTAATGTTCAAAAGTCAAAAGATAATGGAAGTAAAAACAGATCCATATGACATTCAAAAGAATCCCCAAAGACAAAAAAAAATACACCATTCAAAATGGAAAGCTAGGGACTTGCTACAGACTTGTAATAAATGGAGAAAAAGCCAGAGATAAACATTTTTCTAGTCAGTATGAGATTCACATACACCTGGCACAGTGCCTGGTCTAAAATCCATAGCAGGGAATTTGCTGGTTTCCTTGTACTGTCTCAAATGTCAGTATGTACACCTAGAATCAAACTGGATTATTGAGATTAAGAGATTTCATCTTCTCCTAGGGACTGAAAACGTATGATCTGAAAATGAAAACTTTTTGTGTGAAACATTCTAAAGAAAATATGCTGAGCACACCAACACAACCACCGAAAATCCCCCCCCAAAATCCTTCTCTGCTGCTCCCCTTTTGTCCATCCTGCAAAATCATGATTCTTTTCAACTATAATTAATAGCGTGGACTGGTCTGTAGCAGATACAAGTTGATTCCCTTTTTAACATCACTCCAGAGACCATAACCATGTCTGCTCAAACTCCCAAACATGCTACATAAACAGTAAAAGAATTCTACAGGAAACACACTTCTTGATCACAGTAACAAGTGTATGCATGTCTACCCAGCCATGCAGACATCAGCTGTAGCAGTGTAAGCAGTAAGATCTGCTTGAATATCACAGATAGCAGTAGCTTGACAAATAAAAACAAGTATCACAACACACCAAACTCAAAACATTCCACATTGATTTTGGAATCTCAGAAGCAAATAGGTTGGAAAGGACCTTTAAGATCATCAAGTCCAACTGTTACCCCAGGATGGCCAAGTCCACCACTAAGTCACTAAGGGCCTTATCTACACAGTTTTTGAACACTTACAGGGACGGTGATTCCACCACTGCCCTGGGCAGCCTGTTCCAATGCCTGACCACCCTTTTGGTGAAGCAGTTTTTCCTAATATCCAGTCTAAACCTTCCCTGGCACAGCTTGAGGCCATTTCCTCTTGTCCCATCTCTTGTTACTTGGGAGAAGAGACCAGCCACCTCTTCTCTACATCCTCCTTTCAGGTAGTTGTAGAGAGTGATAAGGTCCCCTCTGAGCCTCCTCTTCTCCAGACTAAACAACCCCAGTTCCCTCAGTCGCTCCTTATCAGACTTGTGCTCCAGGCCCTTCACCAGCTTCGTTGCCCTTTTCTGGTCCATGAGAAGAATACAACAAAACATCAGTGGTTACAAACACAGCCACACGAAAAATGGCACAAGCTGGGATTGAAGTAGGATTCTAGTTGTGGTCTATCTGTTTTAGTAACTTTTTGGTAACTTTGTTTTGGTAACTATTGCTTTTCTTCCTCAAAACTATCTTAAAGCTACAGTGCTTGACTGTCACACAGCAAAGAGCAGACCAACAGATCTGAAGATTAAAGAAGCTTCCGTGAAATGGATCTCTGCAATTGAGGAACTGACTGAGGCAAGTTGTAATGAACTGTTTTTGGGAAAATGCATGGCCAGACTTCTCCATCTGTACTATCTGTTAGCAGCCAAGTACCATTAATTTAACATGATGAAGCTGACAGTGAAAGTGCCTCGCTCAAATCATACTTTTTTCCTACCAGTTTGTTTGCAGTGGATGTTTTTAACATGGAGAAAGGAGAAATTTGTAGGAATGATAATATTTACAATGCACAATTCTTCTGGATTTCCTGTCTCAAATTCTCAGAGCCTTCAATAAAGTGTCTGGTCCTTTGTTAATACAGAAGCTGAAGTGCTAAGTGATCAAGACGTACAACAGATTTGGTGTTTGTGTAATGCCTGAAGTTTGGTAAATTGCAACATAATGACAGTACAAAGTAACTTACATAAGAGAAAAACAAAGTTTTTGTAGAATACTGTATCAAAACCATATGGACTGTCTACCTTCGCATCCTAGCCCTTTAGTTGCAGCTACGTTCACGGCTATACAACATTGTGTAATGCTCATTTTCCAATTAAATCATAGAATCATAGAATCACAGAATAGTTAGGGTTGGAAAAGACCTTAAGATCATCAAGTTCCAACCCCTCTGCCATGGGCAGGGACACCTCACACTAAACCATGCCACCCAAGGCTCTGTCCAACCTGGCCTTGAACACCGCCAGG
>JANHGB010016934.1:20630-35615 GCA_026283785.1 Coracopsis vasa
TTTCCTTTCGTGTTCTCTTTTTGTCTCCTGTAGGCAGACAGGATGAAATGTCAGCAAAACAGTCTCATGCTTCTGGACCTATCTTCAAACTGTAACAAGAGAATTTCGATTTCGTTAAATTTGCATCTCCTCTTCAAACCGAGAGCTTGCTGCTTGAGCTCAAGCCTTCTAAGTAAAGAGACAGAAAGTAGCTCAAATCTGTGATAAAACACAAAGAACACAAGGACACTCCCAGAAGTATATGGCACTGTTGGCCTTTTATTTGAGTATAGTGATGCTCTCACACCCACTGTAACAGATGAGATATTAGCATTTCTCCTTCCAAAACCCTAAATCAGTCTTGTATTCCCATGTCTGGAAGACAGAAGAATGTGACATTGAGAATCTTGGCTCTCACCTCCAGGGTAACCAATGTTTATTTTACTTGAGAAATGCTTGCTTTCTTTCCTGGAAGGTGGAAAGAAATCAGCTTTTGGCATTGGACTGAACTTACAATGGAAGACAAGTGGGGGTTATTGCTGACTCCTTCTCTTGCTCTTCTGTCTATCACCAGAACCAGATAAACTTGTTTATCTGAGGCTTCGTGCAAGGCAAACTAGTAAATCCAGTCCAAAATGTATATAATAATAATGAAAGTCATGTTTTCTAGGCAACTGTAGAATGTTCTTTTATACACCAGGGTAGCTGATGTTTCACATCTGATATTAAAATTTTATTCAGAAGAGTATATAATTATCACTACAAAGTAAGCTTAATCCACATAAATCAGGGCATGACTCTTGTAACCTTCTCTCAGTTTAATTGTCAGTGTAACATCCTTGGGCAACTCCCTTATTTTGCTGCTGATCTGCTCCACCTTGGAGAGGTACGTCTCCTTGGTGCATTTCTCACACTTGCAACTTTCATTTTAATTGCTAAGTAGCAACAGAGGACCTGTGACTAAGACAAGCTTTATAAATGGAGAAGCAGAAATTTCAGGACTGCAAACCAGCTTGGCAACAAAAATGCTTTTCAAATAGCAGATCAACCAATAATACCCTTGTTCACACATAACAGATGAAATTCTTCTAAAACCATGAAATAATCACAAGCAAAATACATGTTACTATTGACAACATAAATTCATGATGTAGTGATGCACTATCTATCATACAGCTTCACTTACAACAGACAAATTTCAGACTCTGCAGCAGTCTTAATGAAGATGCCTTCCTCGGCATCCTTCCATCCTGCTTTTTTTCAGTGCCCAGTGACAGCAGTGCTCTTCGTGAAGTACACAGGGGTACACAACTGTTGCTAGGTCTATGTGGGTGACATGCATTGTTGCCACAGCAGGGACACACTACCCTGAGAGAAATCAAGAATGGAACCTCCAGCTTTAGTCCAGCAGTTATTCCATTGTTGCAAACAAACTACGCATTCCTCACATACTATAAAAAGGTCATGATTGAAGTCTGGTCTCATTCACTTGCAGCTTTTAGCACAGCTGAAGAGGGAATGAAAGCTGTGGTCACAGGAGGAGAAACAGTAGCATGCACACGATTTAAATATCACAGAGTCACCAGGAAGCATTATCCCGTCAATAAGTACTACTTCCCACCACCTGTGACATTTCAAAGGTATCTACAAGTAAGACGATCAGGCTCTGATAAGCAACTCAAGTAAGTAGTGGTAATTGTACAGAGTAACTACTTTTTCATATCACACGAAGACGATTTTCTTCATAACAACCCCAGTGTTTGGGAATAATAATGATCAAATTTTTAGCACCAAGACATAAATTGTCACAGATTAGAAACTCAGTGACTCTACAAGTAAGTTTCACTGATTTAACAGGTAAAAATTAAGCCAGCATTCCTCAACAGATAACTTCGCTAATGGATAAATTTACTCTAGAGTGGGTTTTTAAAAGCTTAGCTTAAGGTCTCTCCTGTGGTAATGAAGTGATATGAATTTTACTGTATTAGATAAATTCTCCAGTACTGAAGGGTTCAGATTCTGATAGATTATAAATCCTTACACTCACAGTACCAGAGGATGGTACCTTGCTTTAAAAATGTCTCTTCTCAGCGTGACAGCCCCTTGCATAAACATAATAACCAGAGTAAATGAAGGCAGCACAACCAGATCAGCAAAAAACTAAGCATGATATGCCAACAGAGTAAGAGTCCTCAAATTTCTTAGATATGCCATTAGAAAGTGAATTTCAGGAAGCCTTACAGCTTTTTTTAATTCCTGTTTCTTCTCTCCCCCTTTCCTCCCCATCGGAAAATTGCTGACTTGCAAATAAGTGTAGAAACATCATGATGTTAACATGCTAAAATATTGGGAAAGATATTTTTAATATTCACCAACCTTAGTAATCAAGAAGAGTGTTTAGGACTGCAGTATATTTGTAAATCACTGTTAAAGTCAACATACTCTCAACAAGTATAAAGCCTGACGCCATCAAATATTATTTAAAAACCAGATTTTGATCCTGTATATGTACAGCCAAACCTTCACAAATGGCTTTTGCTGTTGTTATGGTGGGTGAACTGTGGGGTTCACTTTGTTAGATTTCTTCTGCCTGTGGGAGAAGGGTGGGATGGATACGAGAAAAAAAAAAATCCTTGCCAGCCTCATGTGTTTGACTACCAGACATTCTGGAAAAAGAAATTAGAAGAGATCCTTCACTGTGGCATCAAAAGAGTTTCTCCACAGCTAGAACAACCTAATGTATGGTACTCATGTGAGAAAAGTACCAGTTTCAGAAACAATTCTGTTGTAGTTTTAGTTTGAAAGCAGCACCCTTGCATACTCATGACAAGAAAGCAATCTGCTAGCAGGAAGTGTAACTTGTGTACTCCATAAAACTCAAGTATCCAGAGGACAATTCATACTAACAGCTACTTCATATGTCCTGCCTGGGAAGCAAACAATATCTTACAACAGAATAAAACCTGGCCAAGTGACAGAACAAATCTGAAAATAACACCTATCTGCATCTGACTCCTCCAGCTTTACCATAGGCACATGGAGGCAAAAAAGCTGCACTACTGCAATACAAGGATTTTTTTTGTTTAAGTACACACTTAGTTCAACAAGAGAGTTAAACTCTCACATGGATCATCCCACCTACCAATACTTCCACTAAACTGCACTTGTACATATTTAGTTTTGCTACAAAAAGGAGAAGCCCAATAAATTTAAGTTACCACCTAGCAGGTGTTCTCTTTGGCTACAAACAGTCCAATGGTTTCTTACCCAATACCCTAGTCTTACGCAACACCTAGCTTTCTTGCCCTTTCTTACCCAAGTCAATCTACATCCTCACTCACATTTTTACCGTTTATAATTCTTGGTGAAAACAGTTGATGAGAGTCAACAATTACTGACAGAGACGGATCATCTCCTGAATAACAACACTCTCCTCAGCCACGAACCTGAGTGATGTTTTAGTTCCTGGTGACTGACAGGAACAATTCTGAAGCAGCCCTACAGCTCTAGGTGGAAGTGATCATGTTCTCAAACTTTAGGGTGCCTGAGGGTTCTACCCATGTGGAGGGTCTATGTTGCACCATTTCTTCAGTCTTTGATGCTCAAGACAGTAACATTTCCAAGTCCTTGGTAATTCAGACTTCTTTAAGTGACTGCATGTGTTCTACAACATGGGCAACATCACAGAATCCCAGGACATGCAGCAGTAAAAGAAATGTGCTGGCAACCGAGACACTTATGATTTTTCGGTTCATATTTAGGAAGGAAAAAAAAAACATAAAATAAAAAGGAGCTATGGCATAAGGAAAAGAATAGACTCTGAGGTCTGCAGCTGGATGACACCATGGATATCTTATCTGTGAACTCACCTGTCTGCGACTAAAGCTATTACTCACACAAGTGATGACTAATTCTTATTGTGAAAGTCTGAATTTCTACCCTGAAAAACAGACAAGACAGAACATAGGCCTACATTTCAGCTGTCAAGAAGTGTGTACACAAGAGCAGCCACATCTTTGGGACCAAGGTGTAAGCTGAAAGATCCTTACTCTATTTATCTGAAAGTTGAAGAAAATGTTAATTCAAGCACAGTAGCAAATATCAAATCTTATTCTGAGTACTACATTTTCTTCACTTTTCTGTAGCAGCAATAAAAGTAATTTCACTTTCAGACAGTTCTCTACTCAGATAAGGCGTAAGATTTATACTTTTTGTATGCTCAAAAATGCAAGTAAAAAGGTCTGATATATTCTCCTTCTGTTAGGTGTGAAAATGTATACAAAGATTACGCTAAAGAAATTTAAAGCGGGAATCAGTGTCTAACTTTATAAAGCAACTTCATATATTTCTAAGTAAGCAAAATTCAAGAGAACTACCTCTTCAAAACAGAGGTATCTGATGTTTTCCCATTGTCATACAGAGACCAAATCATGAAACAGGTCTACTCCAAGGGAACACCAGTGATGTGAACAGGCAGCTGGCTGGATTCAACTTGTCCACAGAACAACTGTTCCTACACAGAGCAATTAGAAACACAACAAAGGATAAGATGCTGCCTCAAATGAAGGCAGACTGATACTAAAGAAATGAGAAGCACTGTCAAGTGAGATTACATATCTGCCTCTCTGAACTTTTACATAAACCTTCAGGGAGGATGTGCTTGTGAACACCCATGTGAGAAAGACTCTGTGTGTGTCCACCCACATATATATGTGCATATACACATGCATGTATGATTTTACCACCCGCCTCTAAAATTTTTATGTACATTTGCCTGAATGTGTGTACTCCCTGTACACCAAGCAATTAACTTGTGGCTTAAGTTTCTGCTGCAGGAAAGGAGAAAAACCCTGAAGGACAGAGTTCTAAATGGGCAGGAACATTTATCTATTTTGAGAAGCCAACTATCTGAAAGCCTTGTTAGAGGGTCTGTAAAGCCTATTAAAGGTTTTGGCCAAGGCTGATTTAAAGTAAGATTCTGTAAGCATTTGTAAGATCAGATTTGATACCAGCAGATGGACTGCAGTGGTAGTAACAGACCTCCATCTGTCCAGAAACCAGCTCTTCGTTCTATGTATATGGTACTGCAAGTGTAGTGCTAACAAGTCTTAACAGGTAGAACCATTTCCTGAGAAGGAATTCAATGGCATTCATCATCTGTGTATACACCTGTCCTTAAGAGACTCTCATAGCAAGTTCTTCTCTCTGTGAGTAACTTTCCAGAGAAAAAATAACCTATTTAACTGTTACTTCATGAAAGCACTTTGCTGTTCAAGAGATACAAACGAGGTTTCCCCTTCCTGAAGTAATGCTGAGCTCAGGAGCAGACTGTTGGAAAAACATTACATTGTCTTTGAACAGGATACATCTCAATTTTTTTCACCCAGTAACTGATAATCTGTAAATGTAATGTAAATTAGGCAAGCTACCAATAAGGTCCAGACATGAACTATATTAAATAGTATTCAGTGAAGCCAGTAACAAGAAAAAACCCAACTGGATAATACGTAGGATAATTGAACTCTTGAGTTAGATGCACACACTGCAAGCATCAAGATTCCTTCTTCTGCTGAACACCTGCATGTCCCAAGCACAGAATTTGTGGCAACTAAGGCGATCATTTACCTTCTCAGATTGCAGATCTTTTTTTTCCTGCACTTCCTTTCATACTCATGCATACGGTAATTAATTTAAGACTAAATTTGTACATACTCTCTTCACACGCACTCCCAACCAGCAACCAAATTGCAGGGCACATAAAAATCTGAGCGCAAGCAGAAAACATGCAGGGTATACTTTGATGCTGTGAAACAGACCCATTGCCCAGAAAAAAAGGAAAAGCTTTATAGGAAGGGTATTATTATATTATTCCCTACTGGTTCTTTATATGATTTCACAAAATTCTCACTCATCTGCTGCTGGCATTTCCATACTCCAGTATTTCTCAAGATCTCACGATGTTTAGGTTCTCTGTTAAATCTATCTTGAGCAGGGTTTCTAAGCATGTTACTCACCACCATCTTACAGATATTGCATAAATACCGTTATGTTTTCTTTTGTTTTTTTTTTAAGTAGACTTTCATTATCCAACGACCCACAGTTAATCCATTTCCTGCAACTGATAACAAACATCAAGACTTACGTACTGTTCGCCCATCTGCTTCACCCAACTCTGTAGATGTGTTATAGATCAAGCATTGACAATAGTATAGTCCATGTGACAATTATCACCAGCTAATTTAGCAGTGTATCTACAGATACTTTATTAACTGAAAGATTCCACACAAAACATTAAGATTTTTGCTCACAGATGCTTGCTTTTTAAATGAGCTCCTTATGGAGGCCAACACCTTCCCAAGCAGCTTATACAGTCTAGTTTAAATCCTGCAATTAGGAGGTTTTAGTTCCGGATTACTTAGTAGACAAAGCCACTTGAAGACTTAGAATGCCTATGGTTAGGAAATGATGATCTTGCTCCAAAACATGAGCTGACAAAGCACATATGGCTTTGTACCAAAATTATACAAGTTAATCGGAACCTGACTGGTTAACTACAGTCCCTCAGCCTGTCACTCTGTTCACCGCACTTCAGCAGAATATATCATTATATACTGCATGATTCAGTCTGCTGTTTACAACTTAACAATTGTTAAATTGACTATACTGCCCCTTGAACAAATTTCTAACACACACCCAATTTATGATTCATCTTAAACGCAGAGGCTATGCATAATTTCTTTAGTCCTACAACCGTGATATTCTCTATGTCTTAGCTGCCCTCAAAGGTGATATGATTATTAGTCCTTTCATTCAGATGGGAACACATGCCCTTGCTTTTTCGCAAGAGATTCATCTACCTCTTTCTTCTGCCCTGCTTCAAATCATTACCAAGCTTTAGGTTTCTGAGACAAGAAAGTGAATGGGATTCAGAGTGTAAAAAGGACATTCACCACAAAGAACATAAGCCTCAGTATCATTTGACAGCAACAGAAAAAATCTGCAAGGGTGATTTATAGACCTTGTAACAAGACCTTCCACACAAACCAGACTACCTGATCTACAGTAAAGACAGACAGATAGTCCATGATATAATATATTTGATTCAGCTTCACACACTAGAATGGATGAAGACTCCATCTGATCATTATCTGCACTCCATAATATTTTGGTACTTGAAGAGATCACAGGACAGAACAAGCTACAGAAGATGGCATTTCCAATAAAACAGGAAAAACAAGACATCAGCGCCTCCTCCCATGACACAATGCCAAGCCTGCTGTCGCCAAAATCAGAGTTCAGGGAAGTTTTGCTTTGTCTGGATGATAAATATATTCATATTAGTAGACTTACAGGACAAAGAGACGTATTACACCCTTGGCTGCATAACAAGGACAAACTTGCAGAAACTTTTCCTCCACAGGCCTAGAAACTGTGAGAGGAAAGCAAGTTACAGCATCATTTTTCCTTTTTTTCTCTCAAGAACATTCTTATGAATTATAATGGAGAGGTAGTGGGAGTGAGGACATACGCAGATAATACCCATGTACAAATTATATTTGCTGGACTGGAAAAGAACCAAGAAGAACGTTGTATTAACCTGTGAACCTGCTGCCTTAGTGAGGGATTAAGTGAAAGGAGAATAGAAGGATAATGTAACAGCACTTGAATCTTTTATTGATGCAGCTGGACCACAGGGAGTTAGAGCACAGTTAAAGAATACATCAAATTTTTCTGCCTTCTCAATCAATTTGACAATTCCATGTACAGCAGCTTAACCCCAACTCTTTTATTTCATGGAGACCCAAAAATACCACCTAAAATAGACCCATAGAACCACCTAACATAAACAGAAACACCACAATGACACACAAAAAAAATTCCATCCCTCCAAAACTTACGAGCTCAAGTCTTACACAATATGGTCTGCATACAACATACCAACTTCCATCCTTTCCATGCATGGCTAAAACTTTTAAACAAATCTAAATTTTCTTCCAGGCCAGATTTTTCAGTTTTCATCTTGCAAACTTAAAAAAATGGATATGTTATAAAAAATATGATTTGCATTATCAGTATATAAATGGCATAAACTTCTAATAGAAAGTCCTGCTTTCAGGAAAAAAAACTCAAAGTTTTGTGCAAGAAAAAAAGATCGGCTGAAGCTCTTTAACTCCTATTTCCATCTTTCATTGCTAAGTAAATACTTTGGAAAAGAAGTGAAGGAGATCATTCATTGATACAGCACGTCAAGTCATAAACATGAGGCTTTGTAAAAAGCACTTGGGCAGTAGTCTGAAACAGATATCAAAACTTTATAATGTTTTATAAACAGCTTCAAAACATCTTCAATTTTGATATATGTTGTCTCACTACAATGCATTCCCTATAAATTTTGATTATAAAATACAGAATTTGAATGATAGTTTATCAAACTGGGCCAGTTGTATTGGTTTACCTCAAGCTGCATACACTTATCTGAGAAACAGCAGTACTAGTAATGAGTGAGAAGCCTCAAGGATTCACCACTTACAGAAATACACAAAAGCATACACATACTGTTTTAGCCAAGGAAGAAATACCCAATTTACAGACAAAGTAGCAGCTAGGGACATTGGAATCTTTCACATAAGAAAAATAAATTAGTAAATCATTATAGATGCCAAGTCTTACTGGATGACTTAAGGCATCCTGTGGACCATTACTAATCAATTGTAGATGAAAAATACTTTTCCCTCAAAAAATTCTTTACAGTATTTTTGCGATTTGATTTATAGTACTGATCATTTTTCATCCACTTATCTAGAAGCAGAATATTACCCCAGTCGTGTTGGGGGCAAATAAATGCATAGAACCATTCACAGGCTACATTTTTTTAAAGTACAGATTTACAGATTAAAAATTTGAGTTTTGGCAAAAAATAACAACTGAAGACAGCTGGTACCTATCTGCTTTTGCCTTTAATCACACATTCTCCAATTTTTTAGCGATCTTCTTCCACAATAATCACACTTCTATAGAAGCGGCCGCAAGACTTCACACTGTTTTACATCATCAGTCTACAGATGTCTACAAAAACACCAAAAGGTTTCTCCAACTGACAGATGGAGAGGGAGGAGGGAAAGGAAGAAGAAAGAAACTTAGACTCTCCTCACCCAGAAGTTATACACAATTTACAATTGCTCTATATCAAAGAGCCTGCTGGTCAATGATTAGAGCCTTTGTCACCCCCAAAAAATCTGACTTCCACAAATCCTTTGAAAGTGGTTTAAAGACCATACACCTCGTGGTTCCAGATCTATTATAAAATGAAATCGCTCTTATTAGATGTATATTACTCCTTGGCACAACAGTTGTGTTGTTAGGTTGGTTTGCTTGGGTTTTTTTAAACTGGTGTTTATAGCCTAGCATTGAAAATACATCATAAGCCTTGAAACGAATGTTGTCTACATAAAAGGTAAATTTATATATAAATTATTAAGGTCTAGACAGGCAATAGTTTCTCTTCCACTTCTCCAAAACCACTGAAAAGGGAAGCAGAACAAACAAGATTTTGCATCATCAGCAGACTTCCAAACCAGCAGTTCATATTACGGTAAAAAGTTTAATTCTGTGATCTTCAGTTCTTTAACATTCTCAAAGCAAGGGCAATAGGTGGGACAGAATTTGTGAGAATTAATGCATATATCAAAGAGTTCGGTTGATGTGAATCACAAAAATATTTTCTATGATATTGCCAACTATATTGTCTACTGTGCAAGCACCAGGGAAATTTTCACGTACCACATTAAATACAATTTGTTGATTCTATTCTGCTCTTTAATACTCAGTACTGAAAGAGACAAATTTCCTCAGTGTCTGATATCACAGAACAAAAGGGTTTGCACTGAAAAATGCTTTTTGATTATTCTATGCTTATTTCAGTATGCAAGGCCAAAGAGCACCCAACAGAGCAGCACATGTACTAGTACCAACAGAGAACAATAATCTGATGTTGAGTCAAGCAAGAACAAAAAGAACGCCTTTTATCATTGCAGAATGTCCTTCAGTTCTTAGTTTGATTTCTTTTACAGATGAGTGATGACATGCTATTGAAATCTCTACAAGTTGTTTTTGTTGTGCTTTTCATGTGAAACCAATTAAAATGACAATTACTTATATAATCTATTTTATTATTTCATCAGGTAGCATATTTTCACTTTCCTCTTTAACAGCTAACACTGCTACAGATACTTTGTGCTATCATCAAGGTATTCCTGTCTTTTTGTCCCCTCTTCCTGAGCAACTATTTTTACTCTAGACTTTTATGCACAAAAATTAACCCCCTTGATTACTTGACTATCCATTACTTAATGCTTCCTTAACGGATCTGAATAAAAGGGAATACGGAATCCATGACAGAAAGGATGAAAAAACATGCAAGGAACTGCAGTTTGACCAGCCAGCCCAACATCTTTACACTTCTTCAGCTAGGTAGAAGCTTCTCTCCATTTTCAAGAACAGGCATGACCACTGCTGATGCCTCTAGAGCACTGACCTAACTGCAATCAATGCAGGAGTCTGCTGTAATACAGACTTTCTTCGGCCGTAAAGTAGTTTCCAGTGTTTGGATGCCTTCTATTCCTAGAGTTCATCTCTGAACAGTGAGTCAGCCCATGTGGACACACACAAGCTTTAAAGGCAGATCACAAAAGATGTCTTATTAAAGAACTTTTCAGTTTGGAGGAGCTTCCCATTTCTTTTAGTATGTAGAAATCTAAGCAATGTTCAATACAAGCAGTACTGTACTGGATCAGACCACCCCTCCTATCACCCTTCCTTGGCAATCACCAGTTTATTAAACTCCTGAGCTAAAGGTTATAAGTGCACAGTCAAATCTAATAGTCATTATGGGTCTCTGTTCTGTTAATTTCTCTAATCCCTTTCCGAACACATCCACACTTTTCCAGCACATGACATTTTGTTCCAGTAATACAGCTGTAATTAAGCTGTTCACAAGGAGGATTTTCTTTTGTTTGCTGTGAAGATATTAGCCTATCTTCTCAAATTTTACTACAGAAGAACATACTAAGGGTCTTGAAGGACCCTGTAATGCCTCACAGTCACCTGACTTTTACCAACCACTCTGCAGTAAATGTTTGCAGCTACCAAGAATAAACTTTTCTCCCACCCACATTTACTGTGTGCACTGTGCTATGCTCAGTTACCACCATAGTAACTGGCAAATGCAAACAACAATCTTCTAGCATACAAAATATTTTCTATTCTGAAGATAAAATACGCAAATAAAACTACAAAATCATAATAACCTTTTTTAGGGCTTTCCTTAGTATTTTGTGACAAAATAACAAAAAGTAGGCTTAAGGGTTTCTTCCTTTATACATCATATTCCTCAAATTCATAGAGGACAGAACCAGGGAGCAAGGAAAAAGGGAGAAAACTGTTCTTGCTGGAACTGTTTGCCAATTGTTTAAATTGGCAAAAAATAAAAATAAACTAGTGCTAATGGGATACAATGGTATCAAAACCTACTGAAAACAAACAAGAACAAAATAGTTCATTTTTACAATTTACAATCACACTCTTCTGAAACACCAGAGGCTTGTAAGAATCATGGTGAGCACACACATTTTATTTTGACATGAAGGAGCTTTGCAAAGCTGTTTCAGTAATTCAGTTCTACACATTAGCCCATGTGCTTAAAGCTCCAGGCTGATTTGGCTGTTCCACACATATGATAACCTAACAGCAAAGCCACTCAATAAATGAGTCTATATAGCTGATGAAGCAAACTTTCACTACTGCCAGCTAGCAAATCTTTATAAGCAGATAATCTTCAAATTCTTTATTAAGGTCATTCAAGGGATTGCAATGACAGGGCACACTGAAAAATCAAGCTATTCAAAAATTAAGCTTCTTGGGAATTAGCTTGTGTTGCTAAGTGTATATATTTGTCAAATAAATAGCATCAGAAGAAACCTCTTTTAGGAAACATAAGTGTAATGTTCTGGGGTTTCCTAAAAAACTTAGTGTCTTGCAAATCTTATTAAACAGATCATTAGAGCAGACTTCCCAAGCCAATTTCTGATTTTTGGAGTTTGAAGAACCTTACAAATAAAAAGGCATGAGGACCAAAAATCCTAAAAAAGCTTACAAAACCTACAAAAAATCCCCACAAGAAAACAAATTTAAAAACCCACACATCAGATAATTAACTGTGGAAGGTCCTAAAAATGTCTATTAAGTTTGGAGACCCAAAAGTACTTGCAAATTTGAAGGTCTGAAAATTCATCCCAACCCTTCTCAGGGAAAATGCTCAGTTCAGAGAAGCCTCCAACTGCCACCACATGAGATGACAGCGACATTCTAGTATGGCCCTTACAGATTAAAGGGAACTGAAGATGCCCAGTGCACCTTGATTGAGACCACTTTTTTGTGTGTGTGTGTGTGCCTTCCTTCCTTCTTTTTTCCACCTTCAGTTTTTAAACTGTGTGCACTGCCAAAAAATACTGATTTTCTAATTTTCAAAAGCTAGGCCTTCTTGGTCAAAGTCTTCCAGGTGTATATTCTAGTGAGCTTGATAAATAATTTCTTCCTTTTTCAAATACAAGCCATTTAACATTTCACAACTGTGATTCCTGTGAGAGACCACTTTCTCTTAATTTACATACAAATTTATATTGCTGTGTCTACTGTAATGGTACATATTGATAACAATGTCAACAGCATTTGTATTCCGCTTGCATCCCACTCAAATTTCCAGTGAAGTCAGCAGGGATATTCTCATTGCTCTTCATGGTGTAACTATTCAGATGCCAAACACCAGCATGCACAAATGTCAGTTATTTTTATGGAAAAAAATTCATTAAAATTTTATTTTTCCCTAGATTGCACCTTTTTTTTTTTAGTATTTCAGTGCATTCATTAGACGTGGTATTATTTTTTGCTGCTACTCCTTGAACAGATTTCTAACAATAATCAACAAGCTAACTTTTACTGCAAGCTTTTTTGCAGCTCTCCTTGAAATAGCTATGAAGAAATTCCTTCAAGTGCTGGGCAGTGGTCTAAGAACAGCGAAAAGATGACTGAAGATGTACAAAAAGATTCTAAAAGATCTTTTCTAAAAGAAAGAATCTATGAAGGATGGACAGAAACTCTTTCCTTCTAAAAGCTTGAGATGACAAATGCTTTCATGAGAAGCAAAGAGAGTGCTTATTGCCAAACAAATCTCTGATTAACACATCCATACAGGCAGCACTCACTTATTTCCTATAAGTCAAATTAATGTGAAGGCCAATTTTAAGCCTTACAAAGACGAAAGCAAACTGGCTTCAGAAGAACAAACCAAAAAAGGACCTCAATCACTGGAAAATAGATATATCAGATTAAAGCAATTGAAAGAAATACCATAACAAAACTTCTGAAGGAGAAAACGGTATTTACCACCTGTTGAAACATACCATTTAAGGAAGTTACATATAGTCTTTAATTAGGCTGCTGGAGGGATAATTCTGCATAAACCTAACCACCCAATTGTCCAGTCAGCAACGTATACTACAGAGATGTCTCTCAAAGTAACACATGTGCTGTTACTCACTGAAATTAAAAAGCAAAGAATAAAAGTAGCACTTGTACCACCATATCGACCATTTGGTTCCCTGGACTTCACGCTCCCAAGTTAATTCATTGAAGGCAAATAAAGTTTTGTACTGACTTGACAAAAGCAAGCTATATTTCACTGACCATAACCCTAAGCATTAGAAAAGGATTTTCCACTTACCGATTTTACAGTAAAGATACTAGAAGGCAAAACATCTGCTCCCTTTTACTTCTCTAACTTTTCTCTTTGCTGAAACACTAAATTATGCAAAGAGAAAAGGGCAAAATCAGTAAAACTGTTGCCCTTGATGCATTTTGACAAGAGAAGAAGAATCGGCAAGTTTTTCTACAGAACTGATACTCTATGTACATTTTCTACCTACTTTCCTCATCAAAGTTTTTCTTTTTACTTATGACATGGATAAACATCTAAATATTCTGGGTTTTTGCAAGTCCAAATCTTTCATCATTTAAACCAGGCATGACTTTGCCAGCAAGTACAACTATTTCTAACTTTAAAGTTTCAAACTAATTTCGCCCCCTCTTCAGTCCATTTCATCTTTTAAAATTACCATACATGGAAGTGGTTAGCAGAAAAAGTCAACAGCTCCATCGAGAACAGTGGAATACATTTAAAACCAAATAAGGCAGCTTACAGGTTTAAAATTGTATAGTTAATATTTCAAAAGCAGTTTCTTACAGGCTCTATGAATACCTGCTGTGCAGCAGATGTGGCTTTACAAGTAAAGTCCCATTACCTTTCCTTGGTGACCTTAAGAAAGCCCTGGAACCACCAGCTTCACAGGTTTATTGGGTTTTTTTTATGCTCTCCTTGCAGCCACTCACCTCTGTTTGAAAATCTGAAAATACATTAGCCAATCTACACACTACAGAGATGCTAAATAAATTAGTATTAGAAAGGAAAAAAACCTAATCTGAAACATAAAATTAATCACTGGGAACCGATTCCCCTGCACAAACAGGGAGCTGCAAATGAGAGTGTCTATAGCCCTTGAGATAATGAGATAAGCCATGCTCTGCCTCTACTCAGTAATAACTTAGAAAGCCTTTGGACTCAGTCCTTGGGGAGTTTCTGTAACAGGTTTTAAGGGCCTGTCCACTACCTGAATACACCACTAGCTATTACATGAATAAAAATAAAGACAGACTGCAGAATGGACATGAGACTCAGAGAAGCTTACATCTCCAAACATGCAACTTTATTACATTATTTACATTAACAACTCTGAATTGTTGTTCCAAAATAGACTGAAGTCAATAGAGAATGCAACAATTTCTAATACATTGGCATAACCATGCTATTGCAATGAACTAGCATTGTTACTTTCATACAGCACACAGCAGTGGTGATAAGATTCCAACACATATGGATATCCTGGAACCTGCTAG
>JANHGB010016939.1:0-24684 GCA_026283785.1 Coracopsis vasa
CCGAGGGGCGCGGGCAGCCGCGGTCGCGCAGTGCCCATAGTGCGGACGGTACCCAACGCGGCGAGCGACGGCCGGCCAGGTTTGACCTCCCTTTCCTTGCCCCCTTCCCTCCCTCTACGGCCGGGCAGCAGCGCCCGGGCCGGCCTCCGGCTCTTCCCCGGAGGGGCGGCCGTGAGCTGTGGCTCCCTGGCGGCGGGGCGCGGCGGGACGGGACGGGACAGCCGGCGCGGTGTCCCCGGGTGGCTCCGTCGGGTGGAGGGTGGCGTTGTGCTCGGTCACCGCGGTGTCGTTGGCTGAAGTCCCACGGCAGGAAACTGACAAGCTGGAGGTCGCTTGAGGGCCCTTAAGGTCCAGGCTCCCCCCGTCCGGTTGGCAGTGCCATTGACGTATCACTGCGGTCCCCCCGAAAAATAAGAGAGAAAAGAACACCTCTTCCAAACAAACATGAAGAATTAGGATATTTTCTTACATATCTACATCATCAGCTTTCAGAATTTCACATAAAAATCAAACATTCATATCTAGTGTGATGTCACACTGCAACCTTTTCATTGCTGTCATTGGGAAAAGAACATGAAGTGATCCTCTGTGCTTTAATGATGTTTGGGACACGTCGTGGACAGTGCTGTGCTGATGAGCCATTGGTTGTGCCATTCCTCTGGAAAGAGCAGCAGGGGCTCAGTGGGCAGCTGGGAGGGGGCAGTCCAGCCCTTGGAAAAAGGAGGGCTTTAGAGGGTCTATGCCTGGTGCCAGAGTCAGGGAGCCCTGGCTGACATCTGGCTTCATAAGATCAACCTCATCAATATCTAGGAAGCAGCACAGAAACCATTCATAGATCAATTTTTGAAGGCAGTTTTAAATAGCATAGGCTCAAGTTTCTCTGAGCACAAGGTTATGCAAAATGAGTCAAGTGGAAAATAAAGTTACCAGTGTTTCGATGTGAGTAAGGGCCCTGGGCAGCACCAAACCTGAGAATGACTTCCTTGATTCCTAAACAGGTCCACTTTGTGTCTCATCATTTCCCTTCTCCAGTCCAACCTTTAGGGCTCCAAAATACTCACAAGTGCTGACTTTGGGTGAAAAGAGTAGAAGACAGGAGCCTGAAATTTGAGAGGTACAGTCTAAAACCATTTGGGCTGGTGAACATTTTAGTAGGGAACCCATCATGAACCACACAAACCCACTCCTACGGAAATGGACTCAAGCTTTCTCCAGCAGAGAAAGGACATACAGAATATATGGACAGAATATGAAGTGTTTAGCTAAACACAGCATTTTGTTAAAAACAGAGGGAAACACTGACAGGGTGATAAGGAACATGCAAATTTTTTAACGTGCTTCAAAAAGTTAGAATATTGTTCCATCCTTCCTCCTAAAATGTATTTTGATAATTTCCAAGCAGACAGCAAAGAAAAGGAAATTATATCAATCCCTTTGGAGAGAATGTGACATTCTGACTTCTTGAAGCCTAAGAAGAGGTTTCTAAACTTAAAAAATGAAAAAGACAAATTTAATCTTTCCAGACTTGTCAAACTTGTCTCAATTAATTTTTGATGGCATAATTAGAACTTCCCACTTTAATGTGTGCTTTTTCGAAAGTTTACTTCTCAAATGCTTTAATTTTGAAAGGCTTGGGGAGAGTGAAGGGCTTTGCAGTGGGAACTGAAGCAGGAAGAAGGGGCGGCCTCTGTGTAGGTTGGAGTGCTGATTCAGAGTACTCTATTAAGCCAAGAGAGATGAACTCATTTTTTTCCTCCCTTGGGGAATCAAACAAGAAACAGGAAGTCATTGATTCAAAGTAAGATCATTCATTCCACAATTGTAAACAGTGTATTATGTGCCTGTAAATATTTCCAGAACCCGCTGGCTTGTTGGAAAATATGAAGTGAATTATTATAATCTCCAACAAACAACCCACAATAAAAAGAGTTATTTTCAAACTTTTTATCTGAAATGTTTGTACAGTGGACTATTAATTAGCTTGGACATTGAGAAACTACTTGGCTGGACGCATTGTTCGCTGCCAGAAATCCATCTACTCAAATGTTGTGTCTGTTGAAAGACAAACATTTTTAACTCCACCCTGTAATATTGCACCCTACCAAAAAGCAAAAATCCTTTCACTGCTTCATCCGTTTGTGTTTTTACTACCACAAACACTGAAATATCCTACTGTTAACCAAATGTCGGCCAAGTTCATCTCTGCTGTACATACACGTAATTAGTCAAAAAGGAAAACCATCAAAAATGCTAACTAGGCAGTCTGTAGGAACTTTGCCGTTCCTCCTTTCTTAGGGGAGCAGAATCCAGGCAGGCGGCATGTCCAAATCAGTCTGCAGCTGAAACTTTTGCTTCCTCTGTAAACTAGGAGAAGCTGCTGCTGTGAAGTGCCACCTTCCCCCCTTGAGCATGGGGACTCTGCGCAAGGGGGAGGAGTGAGCACTAGGGTTAGGGCACTGGTGAGCACCCTGTTCCCCTGGCAATCCAGAGAGTCTTGTGCCAAGCTTAAAAGAAGGGAGGGGGGAATGGAAAAGACACCACACACTTGGAAAGGTTGCAGTTGAAATGCATCTGTGCTTAAAGTTTAGAATTCGAGTGTTGCAGGATGGGCTTTGGAAACTATTTTAATAATGTACTTAAATCCCAGTGATTCCATAGGGATTCCTGAATGAGGGATTCCTGAATAGGGATAGTTATAACCTCAGGCTTAACAGCTTGAATCATAGCCTGCGGGACCAAGAGGAAGAGAGAGTCAAGGATAGAGTGGTCACCTTCTGACAAGTGATTGTGATGAAAAGCTGACAAACCTTAGTCATTTGTTCTTTCCTCATTTTCCTTCTAACTTAAGATACAGAATGAAAAAGACAAGGAAATTAGGTTAGGTGAAAGGAAGGAAAGTTTTGAGACAGAGTTTTTCACCCGTTTAGCGACGATGAACTTGAGACTAATCTGAGACATGGAAAATTTAGAAGAGAACTAGAAAATATTAATTTATCACAGAAAAGCAAAGAACTTTTGGCATCCTACTTATGACTTTGGTCTGGCTTTCTATATTTTTCCCTTTATTCTTACTAGTGCCAGGAATGGTGGAAAAGATAAATCTATAGGTCCTGTGCCTGCAGCTCCTTGGGGAAGGAGGGGAACTGGGGCCACCTCCTCCAACACTGAGAG
Organism: Coracopsis vasa; assembly: GCA_026283785.1. Lineage (NCBI taxonomy): Eukaryota > Metazoa > Chordata > Aves > Psittaciformes > Psittacidae > Coracopsis > Coracopsis vasa. Next base: position 3,172 of record JANHGB010016939.1, read on the forward strand.
GGAGGGGAGTGCTTGAATCCAAGTTACTGAAGAACTGGAGTAGTCATGGGGATGGGGCTCTCAAAGATGGTGTTTATTAATCCATGCTGTCTGTGTCAGGACTTGCAGTATAGAGTTCTATTTTGTGCATGATTTCTTGTGCCAGCCTCTTTCATCCCATTGAAATGAGGGCTACTTGCCTTCCCTTCTCAGTGTCTCACTGTCTATGACATAGGTGACAAACATGCAGCATAACTTCATGACCGGTAATTTTTTGTTTGTTATGATGTTCAGCTGCCTTCTACTGAATGGTGTTTTTATGTCTGTCTGTTATTTTGGAGATAAATTGAATATTTAGGGAGTATTCAAGTTTTATTTTCAAAGCCAAACCTAGGTATTTAGAGCCCAGCAAAGGCCAAGGCCTTTGCTCGCAAGGGAACGCCTTGGACTGAATGGTTACATTCAGCCATCTACTTACTCTTTATTAAGCTGTCTACAAATAGTTGGAATACAACAGAGCCCAGTCCTTCTGCGTACACACAGATGATTTTCTTGGCTTCTCAGACTCAAACCATGATGAGCCGGCTCTCATCCGGAATAATTTTTCCAGCAGCGCTTGTCCAAAAGGACACCAAGATTAATTTCCAGAAGGCATAAGCAGCTGAATGTAGATAAAAGCAGATTCGAACCCAAAACATGCATAAACAAGGTTGTCCTGAGGTCTGCAACAGCTAATGCCAAGGGATTGTTTTTTCGTGTAGAGGATCCATTAGGGACTATTTGCTTACCTGTCTTTACATTTGGAACCAAAACCCTTCTTGCTACCCATTAAGTATATAACATTTTAAAGGCAACTAGATTAAACATAAGGATTTTAAAGCACTTTTTAAAAAGTCCTCTGCTAAACAATAAGCTTGAATAAAAACAAATGTGCTACTAACTCACAGGTAGTTACACCTATATAAGGCATTTTCTTAGCAAAAGCTCCATTTTCTACAAGCTTCTTTATCCTAAGAAAGGACGTATACAGTAACTGAAGATTAAAATGTGTAATGTGTCTCTGCTTATCAAGGGAGACATACTGCAGCCCCAAAATAATTGAAGAAATTAAATTATGGTAAACCTAAATATTATAAACAGAGATTTCAGAAATCTCCCACTTATGACAAGGGCCTCTGTAAAGTAATGTACTTTTTACTAAGCTTTATGAAGCTGCATATGTACAAAATTTTGGGGCATTCTTGACATTTATATAAAATAAGTTTGGATGTATATTAAAAAAAATGTCAGACATTAAATATAGACTCAATTTGACATGGGGATTTTTTTCCTTTTCTTTTTCCAGCATAAATATGGCTGAACTTTCAGAGCCAGAAGGTACTGTAAACTGGAAAGAAAGATGTTTAACTCTGGAGTCACAGTTAATGAAATTTCGTCTCCAGGCAAGCAAGATCAGAGAATTGTTAGCAGAAAAGGTAGGTCTCATGGTATGAATTTCAGTGGTGTATAAATGATTTCTTTTGATGGTGGAGGCTGATCACATGCCATGGTTTGAGATTACAGGTACTGGGATTTTTTCGGGAAAGAAAAAAAAAAGGCATTTTAAACCAGAATATATGGAAAACAGGTATGTTTTAACACTGTGGAAGAATTTCACACATTAGATTTGCCAGCAAGAAATGTTCACTTTCAAGTAAGAACACACTGGCAGCTCTCCTGCAGAGAAAAATATGTATCCAGTAATCACTTTTACAAGATTGAAGATAATATTTAACACATTTTCCTAAGTATTTAAGAACTGATTTAAGACACAGAAAGCACTGGGGAGAAAATCCAAAAGCATTATTTTCCCCAGTATTCCTTATGGAATCATATAATTTACCAGATTTGCTTTTCCTGTTATAAGACATCTCCAGCTATGGCTCCTTGTCTGAGTCTGGGAACCCAGAAAGTTCAAAATATATATAGTTTAATTCGAAAAATATTGTTTAAATACATACTTTATTTTGTAATAGAGAAACATTTCACTTGGTGTGTTCAAATATGTGTATCCCAATAATAAACTGTAATTGAGCTCATATTTGAATATTTGAACTATAAAGCCCCCACCATTGTATTTACCTGGTAACATTTTGACAGAATAAGGCAATTAAAAGAGTACAAGGGACAAAACAGAGAATCATTGGAACATCATTAATACTCCAATAAATTTTAGTTAAAAATTAATTTTGTGAAAATGACTTTTTCCTAGAGTTAAATTTTCCATCCATTGTTCCCCTCCAAAAGAAAAAGAAAATTCAGATCGTTTAATAGTATGTTAGAGTGATGATACTTTTATACATTTATGTTAATACTTGTCTTTTGTGAATTTATTCATTCTCCTTTGAAGCCATAAATACATTTAGCATCCACATTTAGCTCCTTCTGAATCATTCTCATTTTACTATGTTTTGGTGGGGACAAGAACTAAATAGTATTAAAGCATGAAGAAACTTACTCTTTTGTATTTATGAAGAACAGTGGATGATGTACAGAGTTACGTGGTCTGGTCCTTTCCTAATAATGCCTAACATTTCGTTTTCTTTAACAACTAAATTAACATTGAGTACATTTTCATTGATGTATCTGTCTTAATTTCTGGATCTTACTTTAGCTTTCTATGTTACATGTAATTTGTTGTTTTACTGATATCGTCACTAAATCTTGTAAGGACCTTCTTGTAAATCTTTCTTGTCAGAAAGCTTCTATTATGCTGAATAACAAAATACCTTCAAAAAACTTTATTGCTTCACTACCCAGTGCCCATTACCAAATGTCTACATTCAACAGCATGTACCCTGAACAAATGCCTGCAGATTTCCACTGATAGCTGCCAGTCACTGTGTGAAATAATCAATAACCTACTGTTTTTATTGAGCGCTTTTTTTTTAATTCATGGAGCGACATTCCTTTTTACTCTATGGCTGTTTGTTCCCTTTAAACACTTTCCAAAATCCAAATAATTACATAAACTAGATCCCTGTGATCTGCAGCCTTTGCGATTCCTTCAAAGAACTTTGATAGCTTTGTGAGCCAACACTCCTCTTTATAGGGGCCACTTTGAGTTTTCCCTTATCTGTTACGCTTACCCACATGCCCCCTCATTTTGTTCTTACAGTTTCCATTAATTTGCTTACTATAGACTTCAGACTTACAGATCAAAAGTTGGTTCAACTGTATCATCCAGCTGCTAGGACTGAGTATCATTTGGCAATTTGTTACTATTCATTTTATCTATTCATGCCCTTATCTCTTCTATGGAGATACAAAACCTCAATTTGAGATTGAAAAAATTGAATAAAGAAATTTAGAATTTTATGAATTAGACTTTTTTCAGTAAGTTGGTCTTTTTTATTAAAGTGAACATGAAAATTTACATCAGTGTAAAATCATTGTTTAACAATACTGAGTTCCACTAGAATTGTATTTTTATAGTTAGTGCTCCAAATAGCTCTGCTTTGGCATGACTAAAAATACTGCTGTTAGAAAGCAGTGTACTTGACAGCTCTTAATTGTTTACCCAGTCCTGCAGTTCTTCTGTATGGCAAACCCGTTGACTTGGCATTACAGAATATTGTGTTCTGAAAGAATAACCAGCTGTACAAATGTCATCTTTTGAAATTTAGTTTAAAAATAAAACTACTTGTGTCCTTCACTTCAGTTAGCAAGGCCCACAGCTGAATTAATAAATCATTATCATCAGTCTTGAAGGAGAATATCCATCAGAGAGTACAATAATGTCTGCTCAGTCAACGATTTACTGGATGCTTATGCAGCCATAGAATCATAGAATGGTCAGGGTTGGAAGCGACCTTAAAGTTCATCAGCCTCCCAACAGGACTGTTGGGAGCAACAGATGTCATAGATCTCTCCTGTCTGTTCACCCCAGTTGGATAGAAATCAGGTGGCTAAAGCATGGGCATGACTCTTTTAGGGACTTTCCAGCAGCCATAACTACCATATTTTATGCAGCTGCTGCTGATTACAGTTTTGGCAACCAAAAAGTTAAGATTCATGAACAGAGCTTCACAAAACTATCTGAGTTGGAAAAAAAAAATTAGAAGCTTGAATGCTTTCTATTTAACGTTTCACGTTGTTCCTTTACAATTTGCATATACAGGCTCCTAACTGCTAGAAATAGCCTCTTAAATTAATATAAAAGTATGCATAATCATAATTTCAGAAGTTGGCATTTAAAAAACAAAACAGAATAAGAGGGATAAAATCACAAATCTTCATCACTGTGCCTGAAACAAAGCATTCAAATTATTTATCCTCTCTCATGTGTGAGAAACATGACTCCAAAATAGATTAAAAAATCTGAAGAACTTGTCATGTTACTGCCCCTTGTTTTAATTTGCCTTCACTTTCTCAAAATCTCAAAAAAAGTGAAGAGCTTACAGGAGATGGAAATGTGAGAGAGATTTTCAGTTGAAGACCATGGGTCCAATATGTATTCAGTTGGGATAATTCAATACATTACTCTGCATAGCAGAGCATTAGCAGCCTTCGTGAAAAATGATCCTTCTCACTTTGCCATTTTGACTTATCATAATGACTCATATTAAAATGAAATTTCCATTCATAAACCAAATTCAGTTGGGACATGCATCAAAGACTGGTCAGAGCTCAACAAAATTAGACCATATTCATCTGCAAATTTATCAGTCTTGCACAATTCAAACCCACCAATTTTCAAAATGAGCACTAAAATCGTATTTATTTGTTGGTTTCATTTGTAACAATGCCGTGGTTATTTTTTACATGTTTTTATTTTTGAAATTATACAGTACCAGTAAAAGGAAAGATACAGTATTTTGGAATTAAACTGCATGGAACTCAATGTTACTCAAAAATATATTTGGGAAATAGCAAAGTGAATCATGAAGATCTGACTAGCCAGTATTTGATGCGCATCCTGCTACTAATGATGAGAGGAGAATACAGGTGATGTCAGCCTTTATAGGTAGTTTCTAGATTTGTTACTGCTTATAGAATGAAACAAATTTGTAAAATGCACAAATTATTCTCACTCCTACTTCGATGAGCACAGGTCTTTAGTTGTGGTTTTGTTTACAATCATCTCTATGCTAAGAAATGTGTACTAAAACATCGAACAATAGTACCAGACAGTGTTCTACTTCAAAATTGCAACAGAAATCAGTACTGTGGCATGACAGATGGAAAACCCTCGTGGGTATTAAATGATGCAGTTGTTGTAGAAAACAGAATGAGAGTGATACTATGATAAAACAGGTGGTCTCTACAGGAAGGTAAGAGAAATGAAGTGGTGGTAATTCTCCAGCCTTTCTCCTCTGCATCTATTTGAGAGGTATCTCTTCAAGATAGTGAATCAGGAAAAGGAGTTTACATCCTATTATTAGGATGCTGTTATATCCATACATTACCTGTATGACTTCTCAGAAACTCACTGGGTTTCCCCCCTTATGTTTGTTCTATAACTTAGTCTAAAACCAGATTTTAATAAGGGTTTGCTTGAACCTATCCTTTTTCAATACTTGTGACTCTGACCTCTGTGCTTCTGTAAATATACTCAGGCAATGGATTCATTGAAATACTTTTCTTACATACTAGAAATCATACTAGAAACCTTTGCAAAGTTACTTTATTTAATAGTGCCCCCTGCAAATAAATGAACACTCAACATAGGAAGTCTTCAGTATATTTTTCTAATAGATGTGTTCTAATTTAGGAAAACAGACTATTTACTGGGTTTTGTAAGTCTAGCAAGTACTCATCCTTGAACCTCAGTGGGTGATGAGTTAGAGAAATTTGCATTGCAAGTGCATTCCAGAACTTAAATTTATTAGTGAACCTGGAGAGAAGAGAGAGGAGCAAAGGAATATACAATGTTTTCAGCAAACTAGTCCATTCACTGTTGTTTATTTGTTTGGGTTTTCCATTCGTGTTCATTTTGCCAAGTAAAAGGTCTATATTTTTAAATGGAACATGCAAAGAAAGAGACCTTGTTAGAGTTTTAAGCAGAAGCTGCTGCTGTAAGTGGGAGAGGTCTTTACAGGAATTTAAGGAATGATGTAGAAAGTATCCCTAGTAGGCCAATTTTAGGATGGCTGTGGAATTGAGTTTAAGTAGGAGCCTTTATTTTAATGCAGCTTGAATCTTATATATATGAAGGATTTACTAAAAAAAAAAAAAACCTTAGTTGAATAAAAGTTTAACATATCGTACTGTAAATTTAGCTCCTAGCTAGCATGTCATGTCATAGGGCTCGTTGATGACCCTCATTCTTTTCGGAGAAGAAAAGTATGTGTGCAAAATCAGGTATAAAGTTAATGTTTTTCCTACCACTAAGAAATCATTTTCGTAGAAGAACTACATAGCTGTGTTAAATTTCCACTTGGGCAGCCTCCACTGCATTTCTTTTTCATCAGACCCTGGAAGGATTGAACATGGCACTATCCCAAATGGTGCATTTTGGGCTGTCCAGTAATACTCAGCAATCGCATGAACGTCCCCGAGTTTGTTTCCTGCAGTGCTGAGGGTCATTTTATGCTTTGAGTGATTTTCAACAAATAAAAATGATTGAGAGGATTATTGTCATGTATGTGTTCATTTGTTTGCTTGTAACCTTCCATTTGGATGTTCTCTGTATACACGCTCAGCTGGCAGCCTAGAGTGTACACGACATGCAATTTCTGTACAGATTATGAAAATTGAATGATATCTGATTTTTAAGACCAAGTACTATTTCCAGTATATTCCAAAGCATACCACGTTCCTGACTTTGTCTTACAAACCAACAGCTCAGTCCATATCCTGCTGTATTTTTATTCATTTTGCAGTCATATTTATGGTGTGTTATTTGACATTTCAAAATGAAGCAGATACAGTGTTTTGTTATCTGTGGCATAACAATTTCAAGATTAATATTTTTGGAGAAGTCCATAATGCATTTGACTTGCAGTGATTGCCAATATGAAAATTATAAAAAAGCACAATGAGTATTTCCATTTGCATTTAAAGGGTTGTGAAGGGTAAAGTAAAAGGGAGCAACATACCATAGTACCAAAATTATTCAAATTAAGGTTATTTTTCAGTATTTCAGTTGCTCTTAAAAAACTTACTGTCATGAAAAATGTCAGATGCAATTGGGAAGATACAAACAGGAGAAAGCACTGAAAGTTAAAGAGAATAAAAGCTTATATGGTTAGAATCTTAGGTTTGTTTATGCCTTTTTAATACCTATGCCTTTTTTTCTTACAACTTCATTTTTATTCCTTGTTTATTATTAAGTTTATGCCATGCCTTTTATAACAGTGTGGGGGAAGGGCATTCGTTTTTTTTGTACATCTTAAACCTACATTCCTTCTAAGGAGGCTGAAGATGGAAAAAAAAAAAAAAAAAGGAAGAAAAAAGAGAACTCAGGAAGCAATAAATTAGCTGTGCTTGTAGAGGCCAGGCTGGGTAATGGCATGAAGAGCACAGCCCTTGCTGTGAGGCCAGAGGATGAATATTTTCCCTCTGGTGGTACAGAGATGAGGGCATCAGTTCTATTCCAGATGACCTGGGATGGGGAGGGTGATGGAAGTTGTGGAAGCTGTGATAGTAGGCAGCCACCTGTGCAGATGCTTGGCCAATCTAATATTTGTTTAGCATTTCACTTGTAGGTGCTACAAGATGCTTTTTCTCTATTTTTATGGAGGAACTGTTTTTGCTCTTTGAAATTACACATTTAATTTTCATTCCCCCAGAAAGTATCTTCAGGCTTTAAATATCCGTTGTCATGTCTTCAAACTGCATTATGCTGCCTTACATATATTTCTGGAATCTCTTGCTCCTCTACCATCTATGTTTCCTAGGTGTTCTATACACTTTAATGAATAAATTTAGTTTCAGTCAAGTTTTCAATTTTTTAATCTCTGGCAGCGAGTGGTACATTTGATTCTTAAGCCATCACCTCTCAGGCAGTGGTAGAGAAAAAAGGCCTCTTATTTCAGCTGTTCATCTTGTGGCTCTATCAGAACTTGCAATTCAGCGAGACAGAAGCAGCAGAATTTCCACAATCGCAGTACAGTGATCAAAACAAAACAAAGCAGGCAACTGCTGTTTAATAGAGATGAACAGCCAGTTGTTGATAACATTTCTCTTTTAATTTTAAGCTCTATGTGAGGCTTCTTTTGCCTTGTCTGCCAGAGTGCTTTGGTACATTCTCGCTAAACAGTATCTTCACTTCTTTCAAGATTCTGAATGTTATGATAATGCCTGTTTATGCTAAACTGGCGGTCTGCATAATTTGTATTTGATTGTGTCTCTGCCGTTTAACCATCAAGACAAGATCTGAGTTGGAAAAGACGACAGCCAGAAAGAGTGAACATTCCTAGTGTTTAACCAGACTTGGGAAAGTCCTATGACTGACACTGGGAAAAGCATAATTATTCAGCCAACATTACATGCTGCTCACTTGCCCTTTACTACACTGCCTCCCCAAATCCCACTGCTGAATTTAACTATTTTAAGTCTGTATATTTACTGGCACCTAGACTACTAATTCTGGAAGAGTTCCTTCCCTGGGCTTTTCTGTTCTCTATTTTTAATTTATATAGTTTCCAGAAGAAATTATTAATTTTACTACAGTGACCTCAGCTGAAATGTGGAAGGTTGTTTTTTCATGTACTTCTCACTCATTCAGCGTGCACTAGAAAAATCTTTCCAGCTAAATAATTATTTTTAAAATTATGTTTAAATATTGAAGAGAACTTGAAAGAAGTAAAATATAACACTGGCCTCATGTCATGGAGACTGATAAAACTTCTGAGCCTGATCATTTTGGAAACTGAGCAAATGGAACTGATAATTTTTGTGAGTTTCATTTTGTTCCAAGGAAAGGCTTTTGTGCTAAACGTAGTTCATGCGAATGAGCTGAAGCACTAAAAAGGAGAGTTAAGAGAGACTTGCAATTAAGCAGTGCCTTTTGCCTAACTAGGAGAGTGGTGCCAAAAGCTGTTGTAGTTAAAAGTGGACAGGAGTGTGATTCTGCATATCAAGACTAGAACTACAAGCCATCTTCAGAAGAAGCTGGAGGAATGTATGTATGTGTATGTATGTTGGCATTAAAGACCCAAATTGCTTTTATACTGTATTTCTGAACACAAGGTAAAGAGATAATCCCTGTGGTGAATAGTACGAAAAGAGAGAGATAAAAAAAAGAGGGGAATAGGGTTAGATGGCAAATTTGCAGAGGAATAGTTGGCACTGCTTTGCTCATTAGAAGAATTGTAGCCTTTTACCTTCTAATTGGTATTAAAAATGGAGAAGACAGGAGAATGAAAAAATGGGAATGCACTGAAAAGTGGCAGCTTGAGAGCTGCCTGCTTGTGAGCACTAAGCTGAGTTTTGCGGTAGTCATAACCTAGGTGGGCATTCAGGTGGCATCTGAAGGGAAAATAAGGCTGTAGCTTTTGGGATTTAAGCAAGGTAACTGTTTTTCTCATCTAAGGGGTTGGTTTTTTGAAGGGGTTGGTTTTTGTATGTGGGTGTGTTTGGTTTGGTTTGGTTTAGGTTTTTTTTCATACAGGAAATAATAACAAACAGTAAAATTCCCTATACTGTGAACCAGTGAAACTTAATCACCATGCATGGTCTATAAGTAGCCTAAGGAACAATTGAGCTCCATTAAGACTTAGCCTTTAGCATTAGCCATTTTGGGGAGATCTGTGATGAAAAGAAGATAGTGTTCAGAAGGCAGTTTCTTCGTTTTGATGACTAAATCTACGTTGCCGAGAAATATTTTTATAGGTTTCATCTTGTTCTAGGGAAAAGGTTCTGTGCCAAAATATTAAATTTCATTTTTTACTGAAGGCATAGTTAATTTTATAAACATAGGTACAGCTTAGGTATCACTTTCTAGATTTATGAGACAAGATGGATGTCTATTAATTAGTTAAAATGAAAAGCTGTTCTATAAGGCTTTCTAATTATTATGTTGCCTTTGGGATAAAAAAATCACCCAATAAAGAATGAAGTATATCTTACCCAAGGCTTGTGCTAATTCCTTCTTTACAAATTATCATCATCTTTATTTTTCCTGTGAAATATTAATACTTTGATTTTACATCTCTATTCTTTATGTGTGTGGTCTATATGGCTTAACTGGTCAGGTCATATTTTAATGTTTTTTGTAGTTTATTAGCACTGTCCTTAGAATATACATAATACATAGAAGAGAAATCAATCTCAAGACAGGAGGAATAATGTTTGAAAATATGGATGGAACATACCCAGTCAGCTTTTTAATAAATGAGTTACAGAAGTAGGAGGAATATTGCTGTGTCTTCCTATGCTAAGCCACCAGAAGAGAGACCTTTTTGTAAAAAGGCTAAAAGCCATGCTTCTAAAACAGTTTTACCATTGCTTTTAACTAGCAAACATATGCAAGGCTTTATACATGTATAGAAATATATATAGCATAATATATTTTAAAACATGAAAACTGGTGGTTGTCAAAGCCACTGCCAAACAGATGACCTGCTTTTAAATAAGTAGTACTGGCTCTTTTCTTATGGAAATGCAGACATTTGTTGAAATATTTAGGTTCAAACAGGAATAGAGAACTGAAAGGGGAAATACTGGACACATCCAGTGCTCTGGAACAGCTGGCAGGCATATTCTTCAAACCATTTATAAACTTATCAAGCACCACATAAAAGTCAGATCTTTTGTCTTTATAGCTTCTATTAGAAGGCAGTTCCAAAATCTTTTTTAGTCAATGTATAAAATGAGGGTCTTCTAACTTCCAGCATGTTTATTCATCACCTGTTCATAACTGCTTGTATCTTTGAAAAACAGTTGTAGGTGTGCTTATCCCTCACTTGCTTCTCCTATTTGTTTATTTATAGAAGCAAGCATATACCCATGTTTCTTTGGTTTTGTTAAGTCCTGTGTGCTGTGAGGACTGATAGTTCACTAAATCTGAAAATGGACACATTAACTTCTTTTTATGTGGAACATTATTTTCAAGCACAGATGGTTTGGGCCTTTTTTTCAGATGAGGAAGAATTGAAAAATTGAAATACAAGGGAAAAAGAGACTCTAAACATACCATGCTCGAGTCACTGGAAGTTCTGTATTTAATCAGTAGACAGACTGTATTTCTGCTTCAGAAACATTAGGTTTTAACACTTTTTTGGTTTTGAAAACTCTGACCTTGTATCAGCACACTTTGAAAGGCTTACAGAGAAGTGCTTTTCATTCATGAAAGGTCATGTTTTGCATGTATTTATTTCAAAAAGATTTTAAAAAGTCTGTTATAGAGTGGTGTTGTTTATACTATTAAAAATGAGGAGACTGTATTATGCACTGATTATAGTGCAAATTGTAAATGTGAATGAGACGATATTACATTGAAAATTGACTTGGATATAAAGTTCATTTTTTGTTCCTAAAATTTTTCAGATCTCAAAAGGGAAAGAATTCCAACAATTTTTATTTTTAAAATAAAGTATTTCCTTAAGAATTACAAAAATACCTATTTCAAATACCAAAAAAAATTACTAATTTCTGTAATTTCTTCCTAATACACATTACAGAAACAATGATCAGTATATATACGTATATAAATGGAAGTATGTATATACATAAATGCATACAAAAGGAATATTTTGGAAGTTTCTGAGTGATGACTTTTGAGTTTATACTCCTCGGTGATTTTGTGCAATACATGTTCTAATAAAATGAAAATTTCTTTACTTGCAAAAAAAAATATCTGTTGAACATTTCTGAATAAAGCCAAGAAACTTCCAGGTGACCATTGAAAAAGAATTGCTACAGGATGTGCTTCTGTATTATAAAGAACTCCCTGTCTCCCCGGGCATGTGTGTTGTGTTTCAATGTCCAGACCTCCAAGGCAGTACACCTCTTGGTTTTTATTGCTGCCATGTTTCTTCAAAGCATTCAGAATTTATTCACATGTGGCATTTCTCTGTTCATTGTTAGAACAAAAATAGCTCAGTTTGATGAGTGTCAGATGTAGAGTGGTCATTTCCTTACTAAGTTTTAAACCAAACCTGTTTCTAACAATAGATACTGTTTTCCATAGTTGACATAATTGATGCAGCATGCACTTTTTCTGAAAATTGTAGGAGAATTTTTACTTAAAAAGAGGAGAAGGTGGAGCTTAAAGTAGCAGTCTGTTCTTCTGTACCTGTGCTGATACTGTTCTTTAGTCAGTATGTGTGTGGTTTTTGTTCATTTGTTTGCCCAAAACATATATTCTTTATATTTAAGACTGTAAAACCAAACCCAGTATAGATTATGACAGGACACTTCTGAATCCTTAATAAGTTTTGAAAAGAGCCAGAACAAATCAGATATGTGTGACAGTATTCCTTACAAGAGGTTTGCTGAACTGAGGCATTATTTCAAGTTATGTCATTCAGGACATGATAGAAAATGAAGCTTAAATATACTTCATGTGCCAAATGTTATCAATGACATGCTGGCCCTCCCTTTTTTCTCCTGGGAAGCCAACTTTATGTCTGTTAATAATTTACAGACTAGTTCATTCAAGAAGCATCTGGCCAAATAGCTGATATACACTATTTAATTCCAGTGATACTGGTGATATGCATAGATGAATATAGAAAGAAGCTGATGGGACAGAAGTTTGATTCAGCAAAATTTTCTGGTTTTGAAATCCCCTTCTGTATAAAGTTAAGAGTTGGTCATCAATATTCAAGCTTCAGCCATAGGTAAGAATTCTTTCCCCTGCGTCTGTAAAGCGTACTGACATTTGCCTCCAAATGTGGATATGGCTACAGTTACCAGCCACTTCCATCATGAGGTTAAGCAGGTCAGGCTTAGGTAGTATTTACTTTGGTTTTGAGTTGTTGTGTGTTTTGTTTGGTTGGTTTTTTTGTTTTGTTTTTGTGTGTGTGTGTGTGTGTGTGTGGTTTTTTGTTTGTTTGTTTGTTTATATTACTATTTTATTTGATGTTCTTAAGCCATCTGTCCATGGCCTGAAGTGCTCATAGTCACTGGGAAAGAGAATTCACCACTGTATTTTATTCTTGAGAAGTTCAAAGCATGACTTAAGAAGAAGGTTTAAGGTTAGGTTTTCCTTGTGAAGAGAAATCCTTCCCCTGGAACTAGTTCCAATCTTTTGCCCAACAAGTTTAATAACCTTCAGAGTATCCTAAAGCAGTCATATTTTCTCTTTCTTTCTTCAGGCCTATGGAGTAGCAAAGCAGGCAGAGTATAGATGTAAATCTTACTTTTCAGACAAAATCATTTTGTGGATTGGTTAGAGATTATTTATGGAAATGGGAAAAAATATTTTGAAAGTTTCATTATTGTTACAGCAGGCACTGCAAAAGAAACCTACATAAACTCTAAATAAAGGTAGGGTCAGGACTGACTTAGTAATTGTTACGTAGCATCAAATTATTGAAATGCTGGCCAGTTTAACTGCAATAGAAGTGCTCATGTTTGGTAACTATGGTATCCCACTCTTGCTGAATGACAGAGATTACCTTTTTTTTTTTTTTAACAGAAGCCTCCTAAAATAAATTGAAAACCCTTTAGAAATCTGCTGAATAAAATCTCACATTTAGTTGTTGGCAGGAAGCTGACTGACGTATCTATGTTGTGAGATCACGCAAAGCTTCTTAGCATACCTGCTTGGAACAGTTAACTCTTGAAGCAAAAGTAAACCTTGTTCTTCTATTTTTAATCTCTGAATGCTATTTTTATTGGTAGTTATTCTCTCAGCTCCTTTGGCTCCTGGCTTTACGTTCATCTTGGCAACAGTTTTATTTAAACCATATTCTTTGTCCCAGTAGTCTACATGAATGTATTACTATGTTCTGGTCCTGTGCAACAGTACATACTCGTAGCAAGAGGTGCCTTGGGCAGTTTCAGTGCAGAAACATGCAAGGAACGTGGGGCTTTGGTCCTACACAACTCAAAACCATTATGTAGGAGAGCAGCACTACTGCTTACTGTGTGTACAGTGGTTCATTGATCGTTAGATGCTGCTAGATGGACTAGTTGTTTCAGGTTTAAGCTGAGTCAGACCTAGCTGAGCTGCAGCTGGGTGGACCTGGCAAGCAACATTTTCAGTTTTTATTTCCATTTATTAAATCTGCCAGGTTTCTGATACGACCTTACAGCTGAAATGAATTTTATTTATATGACATAAAGAAATTGCCAGTTAACTGCCATGGCAATCGTGCATATACAAATTGTTTGACTGTGAAAATGGATGAACAACTTGCTACTTGTCAACAGCAAATTTCACATTATAGATCTCTGAAGGAGTTTTCTGCCATAATATTAGAGTATTAACAATGTTCATTAATGATACAATAGCTGCACTTCTACTTGGTTTAGTGCAGTGTTTTTACTACATTGGAACGTTAGCTGATCACATATTCAGAAATACCTTCAATTTCTGAATCCTCAACTCACTAAAAAAGAAATGTCTTAAAATCAATATTAAAGTGAGTCTTGTAAACCAAAGTACTGTTTGAATGTAAAACCAGACATGAAAAGTAACCTGAGGATGCAAAATTCTAAAAATTAAACTCAAAATCTCAACATGAATTCATATGAATATGAAATTAAATACATGTGACCAGAGAGAAACAAAGAAGGCTCAGCAACCTGTCCATCTGTCCAGACTGTTAGTACATGAATGACTGGGACAATCATATCCTTGAAAGTGCTCTTGCAAAACAACTCATTGAGGAACTGACCACGTGCATGTGAAATGTTTGTTGCTCTTGTATCAATGGTGTGTTGTGGTATTATGATGTGGATTCGGGGTTCTTGTATGATTTGAGGAAGTACTAGAAGGTCAGTCACAGCTTTTTTTTTTATGTTAGTAATTTTCTCCATTTTCAGTTTTTTGATTGATAGAAAATGGTCACTGTGTCCTTGTCTGGACAAGGTGCTAAAAGTACAAAAATCTGCTTCATGTGATTGACAACATAATTAGAAAGAGAGAAAAAGGGACAGAGAGTAAAAAAAGAAACTGAAAGATGCCAGAAATCAAGTACAAACAGGACAGAATGAAACTAATCATTTTAAAACCAAGCAGTAAACTGGACAAGGAATAAATGGTTTTCATTTGTATCATGTGCTTTTCTGTGAATAATTTTGAAGCTGAATACTGAGTATCCCAATGTTAATTGTTTGATATTTCATCCTCTTCAGATGAATTGAATTCCTAGCTAGGTATTTCCTGAGAAGCAGTAAGTCCTTAAATCATGGAATACCTTATGTACTTTCTAGTGTTATTTCAAACCACAGTTTACTTTTTCAAAGAGGACAGAATTGTATTGTTCACCAAAATAAGACTACAGAGCTCCTAAAAAAATCTAAACAAAGTATTTCTTTCTGGCCTCTCCTGTTCCATATTGTTGACAAAGCCTTCAAAATAAATCATTTAAAATGCAGGGAGTTTCCAAGGCCCAGGGCAAAGGTTGAGTCTGGGATTTATTAGGCATCGTTATAAAGTATCAGATCAGGGTCTCTCACTGCTCAAAAGTGATTGTGCTCCTTGATGTTGTGCTAGTCTCTGGCTTCATTTCTACTGTGGTTTTTTACATTTGTCTCCATGGAGCACCTGAGTCCACCATGTCTCTTCTGCCACATATCTCCTTCTTCCACTCAGAGGTGGAGGAGTCTGGCACAGGCCTCATAGCACAATTCCTCCCAAAAGCTATATTTGTCAACTTAAGAAGTTAGCAGCCAAATTATATCATGTGCCAGCACCCTTTACTCTTGCCACTTTTGGAAGGAGGTGGAGGAGCTCAGCACTTTCTAAAACTGTGAGCCTGCATGAGGAAAGTTTCAGGGCTATTGTCAAAGGAATTTCTACTCTTGGCAGCAGGAAAAATAAAGCAGTATACCATACAGCACCCACAAAATTATACTGTGAAGAAAAGTTGGTGTGTTTTTTCTGCAGGAGAATCTTAACAATGTTTTAGTACAGTCGTAATGATGAATTATCTTCCCCATCTGACACACTGTTTATCCTGTATTTTATGCTCCTGCCCATAAACCGTCTTTTCCTTCTTCAAAACAGACCATGAAAACATGTTTCACTGTGGTGTTCCTGGTGATGAGCAGAAGGCATTACCATTTTACTGTATGTTTTTATGTATCTACAGATGCAGCAGCTTGAAAAACAAGTTATAGATGCTGATCGTCAAGCAGAGAGAGCTTTTCAGCAGGTATATATATAAAAATTGGAAAATATCCCCATTAGCTATGTGCATGTTACTGTAATGAAGGGAAATTTAGAACATTGCTATTTTTCTTAAGTATTGCTCAAAAGGAAGACGACAGTTTCCTTTTACATGTATTGATTTGTCCTACCAGAGATATTCTCACACCTTTCTCTGTTCACTATCCAGTTCAGTTCAATAAAGTCAAAGCTAACTGCATGAATCAAAAATAGATACATGTAATGAGCTTCTTTATTGATGCATTAGGAGTCTGATGCACATGGAAAAAAAGAGAGGAAACAGTGACCTATTTTAGAAAATCCATAAGAAAATAAAATGAGACTATCCAATACAGGCTCTAAATAGGATTATTCTGTGTTGTTTGTTCTTGTAGAAGTTACATCATCTAAAGAATGAAATTGTGGTTAACTCTTTAACCAAAGTTACTTTTTGATACCAAATGGCAGATACAGCTACTGCAGGTATTTTATGAACATATCTTTGGTATTCCCTAAAAATCCTTCGTATGTTACTGTGAGACAGATAGAAACTGAAATTGTAAAAATAAAAATGTTCATGTACTAATTTGGAGTTAGAAAACGTTTCTGGCTACAAGCCCAGTACTTCTGAGCCACTTTATTAGAGTGCTTCTGTTAATTTGTTGGGGGTTTTTTACACTGTGCAATTGTTTATTTATTAAAACATTGTTTATTAAGCCTAACAGCTCCCTGTATGTATTCTTCCTATATGGGTGTTTCTAACAGCTAATGTGTTACAAACCTAGAAGCCTCTCACAGACACTGACAAAATCTGTATAAGGTCTGTCAGTGTTTTGCCATTCCTGTTGGTATTAAATGTACAGGGAGAGATAACGAACTGTGGAATTTTTACTCAGATAGGCTTCCCAACTTCGTAGGGTTATCTTGAATCTGAAGTGTGGGGGCAATTTTAACAGTTCATCTTGTGATTAAATTACTACCTTTAACTTGGAGTACTATGTTTCTTAAAGTCTTGTGTTTGACCTTCCACATAGGTACAAGTCATGGAAGAAAAATTAAAAGCAGCCAATGTTCAAACAAGCGAATCAGAAACCAGGTTGTACAAGAGATGTCAAGATCTGGAGATCCTGATACAAGATAAAAATGACATAATACAAAAGTTGGAGCAACAACTTGAAGAACAGGTTAACAATAATGGTCTTAGAAAAGATGAGCATCAGTTCCATTCTGAATTATACAAAAGGAAAATAAAAGGACAGAAAAGTTTAGCATTATTTCTGTTGTTTGCTTAAAAAGGTTCCCATTAGAAGTACTGCATTAGTATAAGGTTTATTCACTTGCAAATTATGTTCTGGCTTCCTTTGAAAGAACATCTAACTTTTAAGAAGGGAAAGATGTTCTTCCTCTTCACTGTTTCCTCTGAAGAGCTTCAGTTTTTCCTAAGGAAAGGAGGAACAGCAGTCTCTGTGAATGGCCTATTCATTTCTTTTTTTTTTTAAATCATCATGTATTGCCCAGGAGACTGAATTACTTCAAGCAATCTTAGGATTTGTGTCTGAAGAGACTACTCAGGCAGACTGTAACACTCAGTGAAAAACATGCTTATGTCAATTTTTTTCCAGAAGCAAATAAGACTGCAAGAAGCAAAAATCATAGAAGAAAAAGCAGCTAAAATAAAAGAATGGGTGACAGTCAAGCTCCATGAGGTATAACTCTTACTATGGTACTTGTATAGAAAATATAATGGTGTGACTGGGTATCCCTTAGGGTATTTGGCTGTTAAAGGGCTTTTTGCTGTAGTAAAAACAAAAAAATAAAACCAAAACCCTAAACAAAAATCCCCACCAAATTTCCCAGTTTCACTGATCTATATAGATATTTGCTTGAAAGACTAAAATTAAAACAACAGCACAGAGGGCAGAGTATCCATGTCACTTAAATTCTGATGTCTGATTTGGTCAGCTAGTATAGCTACATCTTCTTTATGGAGAAAGGGCCCAGAACTGCTCTCTGGAAGGTCTACTTACCTCCACCAAGTGAGAGGGATTAAGCTGGCAAACTGAGCTTGCTCAATTAGATGCCTGAAGTATTAATAATCCCCAGAAAGCTGACCAAGTCTGGCAGAAAAAAGGACTTGATATTTTTTTTGTTTTTCAATGCCCACAGTACTCTTAGTCATGAACAGTTTCAGGGACATAATGACTATTCTCAGAAGAGACCAGTTGTCTTTGTTGTTTCTCTGGTGTAGTGAGATAACCATCTTTGCCCTGCCTACGGCTGCTAGTTTTTGTGTGCTTTCTCCTCGTTGTTTGTATAGAGTTTAAAGTTGCCTGTAAAAGTTAAAATCCTACTCTGTTGTGGTTAATTGGAAATTATACTCGCTCCAGTTGAAAAACAATTAAATTACTATATTTGAAGTAGGAAACTAGAAGTAACATTTACTATTAGTCTGCAAAGGGAGTTTCTGAAATCGTGTAATAAAAAGACAAGTAAGTTTAGCTAAAATTATCTTGAAAAAGTTTGGACAAAATCAAATATGACTCAAATTATTTACTTAGTTTGAAAGGTGGAGAATCTCGAGCTATCTGCGTAGGGGTGGGCAGATGTCACCCAGTGGAATTGGAATTGCTGTCTCCCTTCTTTGTGATACGGAATACTCAGATTCAGATCCTCTCTTTGTCTAATTTGGAGCAGGAGTTTGAACCAGCATCTTTAATCTCCTGGTAGTGGGTTACAGCAGTAGGTTGTTGGGGTTTTTCTTTCTGTAGAAGGTTGTCTTGTTAGTATAAAGGTTTTTAGTACCTATATTTTAAATCTTTGCTGTGGGATGCTAGGAGGCATTAGCACCATCATTCCCTCTAATTCGTCTGCTTGCTTTTGGGTTTGCCAAGTGGCACAGAAATTAGTAATTCAATCCCTAACTTTTATTAAAAATACTGAGGAAGATTTCTTTTTCCTTAATTATTGAAGCTTTTTAAAGCAGTCTTGGGTTTGCTTGTTTGGAGGAATGATTTTAACAGAAGTTAAGCAAGTAATCATTGCAGGAAATTTAATTGTTCAGAATAAACAAATGCTTAGACTGGCATTAAGAGAAGTAGCAGAGAGGAGGTTGCCATTTGAACTAGCTTTCCTTGGATAGGCAGAAATTCAGAGAAAATCTAAATGATGTAATAACTTTAAAAATTGTTTCACCCATGGATGAGATTACATTTATATGCTTTTAGTTAGAGGTGGAAAATCAGAACCTTCGCTTGATCAACCAAAAGCAAACCAAAGAGATGAAAACAGTACAATCTAAACTGCAAGGTAAATCTACAATTTTTTTTAAAACTTCTTTATTTAAACTATATAAACTTTCTATTCCTTATTAATTTGTGCAGCCACATAATTGAAATATTCTGTGAAATCACAAAGATGTCAGTATGAATTGACATCAGAGTGACTGTACATGAAGGTGCTAGGCAAGCAATAATTTAATTTTCATTAAAAAGACATGCAGACAAACCACAGCTGGTTTTTGATGTGTGAACAGGTATCTTTGTTACTTAAGAGGTTATGCAAGTAGTAAGATCTGACTGGATTTATGCCAGATCTTTGCTTTCATTTTCTAGTATTGGTGGTCCTAGCACTGTTAAGGAATAGGTGAATGTCAGTCTGCCTCTGCTGTTTCTAGCAAATGGTCAGCTGAGAATCAGAATTATGATTAGATTTGTTTAATTACTACATTTGACTTAATTCAGCCACAGTATCACCAGGCTCCTCTCCAAGTGGATATGATTGATTTAAAAATTGTGGACTATAAACACGGGAAAGAGGAACATCCCTTCCAAAGAGCATTATCACCTTAATCACAGTTGAATTTTATTTGCTACTGTGTTGCTTGTTCACCAACTTTTCTTAAGCCTCTCTGAAGGTTCCCCCAGTTCTCTCCATACGAGGTTGACTTGATAACTTACTATCACCCGAAAATCATACTAGTTTGCTACCTAGCCCTCATTTCTTGATAATGTGTCTCATGTATGTATGCATACACCCAGACATTTAGAAATGTGTGTATATATGTGTATATATATGTGTGCGTACACACGTTAATATGCATAATACATGAAAATCTAAATATGTACAAAATACTTACATACACAATATGGAGCTTTTAAACCAAGATGCACCTCTCTGTTAAAGAAGAAATTGGATTGCTTTGTTTCTTTGCTATTTTTTGATCAGTAACAGTTCTGTATATTTCAGCACTTAGTCATCCTCTTTGGGGAGATCTATTCAAAGGCTTTTTGAAACACTAAGAATTTGTCAGCTGGCTTTGAACACACATTTACTGATATGCTAAAAAATATTAAGAAATTTATTACCATTTGCAGTGTCCATGCTGGTAACAGGCTATAAATTATGATCACGTGGTACTGTTTTAAACAGTTTACAGGTATGGATAAGGGCCTTCCTGGATCTGCCACAGAACTTTTCATAAACATGGATGGACAACATTGTTTTATATCAGTTTCTGGCAGAATAGCTGTGCCTGAGGACAGATTTCATGTTCTCAAGGCAGCTAATCATTTTATGCATTCACCTTCTCTTGAAGTCATCCATGTATACCTTTTAAGCCTGGTAACTTGCTGCTTTACATTTGCTGTAGCACCTGTTACAGATTCTCTTAATATTTTTATCTGAAGGGAAGGCCACCACATATTTTAATACTATTGTTCTACAGTTTTTCTCATATTATCTATTTTACATCAATCCATAGGTTTAATATCAGTCACAGCAGAATAAAATCAGGTATTTCCACATGTTTTCATTCTGTATTAAGTGCATGGTTTACATCTTACTGCTGTGAAATTGTTAGAAGATTTTTTTTCCTTTTATACTAAAAAGTCAATCTTTAAGATGTAGAATGTAGCTCTGGGTTTCTTTTGATATGGGGAGGTATCTTAAAAAAACCTAACCAACTTTACACTGCAGAGTAAAGAGACCAGTAGCATAGTTTGCTGTATCCCATTAACACAAGATTTTCGAATTACTGTTTTTCAGAAGCTACGGGCAAGAAATCTGTTACTTCAACACAAAAACCTGGAGAGTGTCAGCGACTAAGCAGTTTGACTTTTGGATGCTTTTCAAATAGAGCAAGAAGTCCTCAGCCATCTTCTAAGTTTGAAGAAATAAGCAAGTCTTCATCTAAAGAGTCAGACTACACTGAAGGCAAAAACATGCTAGGTACTTAGTCACCAGTACTGCCATTTCATTCTGACATGGGTGGAAATCTAAAATTGACAACT